>JAIPRK010000775.1:109398-136393 GCA_025469195.1 Chaitophorus viminalis | reverse complement strand
AAGTTCCTATATACAATATACCTAATAATAATTACTAAAATACCCGATTATTACTTATTACTTAGCTTATGCCTTATAGGATATCGATCTTGAATTGTATGTCTTGTATGGGAAACATATATTTTGATATATATTTCACGAAGCGCAATTGTGTTGCGTTTTTTATAGGTAAAAAGGTAAAACGGGCGCAATCGTTCTGATTTTCTGGGCGCAATCGTGTTACGTTTTTTGCATGTAAAAAGGTAAGACGGGCGCAATCGTGTTACAGCCGTATACCGCACGCTGTGTATATTATGAGCACGGCCGCGCTACAAAACGATGTGTGATTGTTGTATTATTTATCAAGTAAATATGGGTTTTGTGTGACACAAATGCGAAACATCATAATACAACATATAAGAGTTTAGTGAATGTATAAATAAATTATATGAGAAGTAAGATAATTAGAAATATAATATTATATAACATTAGAAAAATACGGTCAAAGATACACGAATGAGTTGGACACGAATCAATAAGTACATCTTGATTCGTGGTGTTGGGACAACAGCATTTTATTAATATATGATGTAAAATGGGGTGGTCAAAGAAAAATTAGTTGTTATGGTTATCGATCGTGGTTAGCGGCTCTAATAGGAGTGAGAATTAAAATGTATACTTTACCTTTTCATATTTTAATAGATTTTCAATCGAATAAATTTTCATGCCTGCGCGTATTTGAAATATCGATTGTAATTGAATTTAAAGTGTATACGGTACATGACGACGACGCACTCACATGCTGCAGGAATACGTCACGGTGATAATATGTTGAAAAACTTTATGTTTTACTAAACGTCATCGCCGCCGCCGGGGTTTATGGGTTTAACGGCTGCAGCCATTGTCTGCGGGCAGTTAAAAGCCCATTAATGAACTTATGGCCGTGACAATAAGCGTACATTATGTCCGATTGTGTTCGTGAAAGGCGTCGGATTTATAGTTGAATGTTTCCATCAGGACGTTTTTAAACACGCCGTAACGCTAACTGTTCAGATATAGGTGTCTGGTCTGCGATACGAACGTATAACTAAACGATTAATTACCGTGATTACAAGATTGCGTTTGACGTTATATAATTGTAATATGCGTATATTTTGCTCCATACAATATATTACAGTAAAACCTGTGTAATATGAAAACGGTTGGGGCCGGATATTTTTTTCAGGTTTCCATTTAATACAGGTTCTAAAAAAAAAAAATTATTTCCCGATAGATCTTTAATACTTGTAATTTATCATTAATTTATTTATTTCATATATTTTACATATTTATTATTGCATTTTACCTACGTTTTATTCCATACAATTATTTATTTATTTATTTATTTATTTAAAGCAACAATGAATATACATTATTTAGCTTAATTTAACGGACCGACGTCCTTTACATAGTATAATCAAAAGAAAAAAGAGTGAAATACAATTGACATTATAACAGACGAATTAATAAAAAAACAAAACTAAAATTTAATATAAGGAAACAAAATAAACATATTATTATAACATATACGAGAGAAATGGAGAATGACTAAATTAAATTATTTAATACATAGAAAACATTACTTCTAAAATGATGACGATTAGATAAAAAGAAATCAAGATGGATGGAGACCTTATTAGCTAATTCATTATATACTCCAAAATTCATTTAATGTTTTTTGTTTTGTTATTTGACTTGCCATTTTCTTTTCTACTAAATTTTTCAAGTTGAGAATTGATTCAAGAAGTTTCTTTTTATTTTTTTGATCCAATGCGAATATTTCTAATCGTTTTATTTCATGGAGGGCGTTTTTAAACGTAATAATATCATTGTCAGGTTTCCACGTTATTCAGGTTCCATATTACACAGGTTTTACTGTATATTATTTTATATATTTTTTCTTTTAAACACTAGGCAGTAAGTACTACGTTACTGTCTTCGGCACGACACGTTCAATGAATGAATTAAGTACCTACCAAAAGTATCAACATGGGAACTCACAATATATACTTTAAAGTTGTAACACTTATGGATCACCGCATTTATTATTTATAATCGTGGTTTGTAGTTTAATACTTTTTTTACAGCGAAATAGGTTGCATCCTAAATTATATTATTTTATTCATTCCGAGAAGCGATGAAATACCTATCATGACTTTTATAAGTAATATGTATAAAACTATTGTGAAAGCACGAAATCTGCAAGACTGACTCTATTATGTAAACGTATAGGTATAAGTCCATGCGTCTTAATCAAATTATATTATACAATACCATCATCATAATATCAGCTGGTACGGCGTGTTCGCATTAAACGTATAATATGAAATTAATAATAATATTGTAGCGTGGATCGCGGTGGCGGATTATAGCCGAGAAAAAACATATATCATAAGAGAGGACGTCTTATAGGTTAACGTGTAGGCTTCGCATCATATTTAGATATACATATACGTGTATGTACTTCTTACTACTACTATTTCTACAGTTCTACTACTACTATAATATAATGATCAGACGCATCTGAAAATGTCGGGTTTACTAAATTTCGCGTCGTGCGTCTGTTCGACATGATTACGTGACAAACGTCTTGTACCTATATTATGACGTGTACGTACGTGACCGCTGAAAGTCACAAGTCCAACCTAGCCTACACGTATGTTCCGAGTGAATTGTTGACATTTCCGTGGGAATCGCTGGCGCTGTCCTGCCCTACCACACGCAGTCGATGTATCACAACTATACGCCCTATCACCACGCGGTTGCGCCACGATTCGCATAATAGAATATATTAAAATAACTGTACCGTTGTGAACCGGGTAATTGGATGGATATATTCGTCCGTCCCGTACCGTCACACCGCGATCGATTATATAAAGTCGTTTTAATAGTAATACGCGTGCATATACATTTGTATAATATAATGTAATACATAAATATATATATATATATCAAGTTTATTGTGTAATATTTTTTACTATTGCAGCAGTGCAGAACGTCCGTCGTCGTCTGTCTGTGGCGAGCGCGCGACCGGCATCACTGGAGGTTAGGTTGGAAAAATAATAATGTAATTACGCACGTTTTATAGGAGATCTTAAGAAACCGCCCAATTACGCGCGCAAGAGTATAATATACATGCTGTGTGTGTGTGTGCGAGATCGCGGCGACGGAACAGAACGATATTATATGGCATATGAGCATACACAATTTATTTACTTACATATAATAATAATAATACGTCCGTTATATCATGTGCCGAAGAAAACGACGTTCGATCTGTCACGAGAGATAACGCGTTAAGGCGCGCGCGAGTAGGAGACTGCAACAACCATATTATATACGTACGTGTACATTATTTATTAATTATATAAAATAATACATAGCACTGTGTACTATATATACATCTCTTGTAAGGGAAAATAAACGGCGGTGTTTTAAATAAAACTGAAAAACCATTTTTTTTTTCAACCACCGCCGCCGCCGCACAACTTAAAACTCGTCCTAAATTAATAACGCGCAACTATACAGTACGCGCCCTGCACGTCCATAATAATATATTATTATTGAGTCTAAACGCACACGAGCCGTAGGATACACGCACGCACGGAATATTTCGATTTCCCTATAAATCCGTTTCATCAATCAATCGGCAGTTCTACCGCGCACACACAGTAACGGTGCGCGTATACGGTTGGGGGCCGTTCAGCCGCTGTACAATATAATACTATAATATACACATTATAACGACTACACGTATTTATATAATAATATACGGTCGGACTTGTATGCAATACATCACGCAGTGCGCGGTTGATCGGTCCATGTACACGAATGTTAGGTATATACACGAGTGAAACGGTCGTGCGGCTTTTGGTTTTCGGACGACCGCGACGTGTAAGAATCGAGACCGGCTCGGAGTTCAACTCGATTAATCGAATTCAATTTGGCCAACCGTTAATATACGTAGTGGTTGTATTATACGCGCGCGTGCGTGAGTGTTGTTTATTAGGGTTTTAAGATTATAAATTGTTAATTTCATTGGTCGTACCTAATGTTATTACGAGGAAAAAACATTTGACCACGTATCTACCTACCTATATTGCTATATACGTATAAAAAAAATATTTTATTTCTCAGCCACGGTATTCAGAGTATTAAATTTCGGTATATAAACATCACGATAACGTAATAAATCTAATCGCTACCTATACCGCATTAAATACGCCCGACCTATACAAATATACGTGTACCTACATAAAAATAATAATAACGCGAATGAAACATATAAATACTTATATATATATATATATATATATATATTAATATGTATCTAGATTATGAATAGAGGGATCGGATGTTTATGTACTTGAAATATAATAATATAATATATATAAATATGTATAATGTTTATAAGCATTAAAAATTAAAAATTATGCACTTAAACAAGTGAAAAAAAAACAATTTTTAGTACATTATATGAGACTTGAAAACCAAAGAACGACGTATTTAAAAAAAACTAAAGTTTTTTCTTTAAATTTTCGGATGTTTTAGCTAGGAACATCGCAGCCTTAGCCCTTGAGTACCTAAAGTATTTATAGATACGAGTCTGGTGATTCACATGTCTTATAAAACGTGTTGCGATCCAATATAGTTTGTAAAATTATGTCCATAATACATAGATTTCAAATTAAATCGGAGTTGTTGCCGGAAAAATATAATATATACCATCTTAATCCTCTCCAAAAATGTTTTATAAACTAATAAATTGGAATGAAGTATCGATTTAATGAATGGAAAAATGAAATTTGATTTTATGGGAAATGTAATACGATAAGATAACATAATAATGATGTAATATTGTTTGGTTTTACGAAAATGCATGATAGGTACACACGATTTGTTTCACGGGGCTTACATAATGTAAATCGTATTCCACACTTCAGTGGTTGTGAATTCTTTACCCCAAGCTCAGGCTGTAGAAAACATAAAGAACGTCGTATATGATTTCCTGTGATTTAATCGAACTGCTTTTTATAACACTTTTTAAACAATTTGTTAGATCATAATATAAGCATTATGAGTTCAGAATATTTTACATTTTTTTTTAACGTGTGTGTAGATACATAATACTATGAATGGGAAATTTTAAATTATCATTCATTGAGTATTTGAATATGGCATAGCTGCTCATAAACGTAAAACTTTAGTCATACGAATCGAAAACAATTTAAACTATATAGTTACCGACCGTCTAAAATTAATATATCATAACAGGGTATACGTATAATAGTGCATAATACGTCCGTTGGATAAATATAGGTATGTATTGAAACTTGATAGTACTATTATATTACCTGTAATATGCTCAACATATTATTTTATTGGGATTGGACTATACTTACGTGTATTTATTCAACTCATACTTACATACTACATACTAATAATATACCTACTATGGTTGATTTTCAATTGTTGGACATACTTTATATACATTTACCGATTTAACTATACATTTTTATTTTTATTTTTCGTATTAATCGTTCATTAAAACCAATTGGTCTTTGTCAATGATTGTCACTTAGAAGGGGTATTGTTGAACTTGAATCCTCCCCTCCATATCTAAAAATAACATTGTCTCGTGTACGGACTTCACTCTCAAATCCCAGTGGAGTGTACCCACTGGTGGGGAGCAACATAGAGGGATCAGAACGATGGCAGGGTAAGAAACTACAGAATTAATTCCATAGAATGTTTTTTACACCGAGGGGTCAAATTGATGACTGCTCGCGTCGTATAGCTGTATGACCGCACAAATCCATACTATACTCCTTAATTATGAAGTGAAATATTTTATTATTTTTGAATTCAGTGTACGATAACTAGACATTGGGGTTTTTATCAGAATTTTTATTTTTGTTATGCTTTCTTTAATTGTATACTTCCCTTTTCTGATGAAAAATTAATTTATTCAAGTAAAACAATTTTAATAATTAACAATATTATGTGAAGTGATATGCTTCGTGAAATTAATGAATAATAACACGTTATCTGTGCAGAGTAGTGAGTACATGGTTAATATATCTATTCTAATATGGTTGATTATTTTATTACTATATGACATCTTATTTTTTGAAGTGTATTTTATAGTTTAGTATTATACTTAAACTATTTTACCATTATCACAGTTATTGTTTCCTTACGATTTATGGGTACGATCGTATAACTTCTAAACACACATTATACTAACTATATATGGTATAAATATGAGATTTGTTTTTTGTTTTTTGTATTTCCGTGATTTTCTTGAAACTAACGAAATTATTATGTACTATTACAAAAATATACGTTTCTTAAAAAAATAATTAAAAACCACAGTTTTTTTCCTATCGGACTGTATATTTTTGGTGGCCAACTTTAATAGACTTGTGATTAACCTCTGAGTTTTTCTAGGTTGTCGCGATCGACAAAAAAAAAAGGTTGTCAATAAACAAATATAGATATTATATGTACGTACAATGCATACTACACCTTCTTTTATTACTTTTATATTAAAAGTATTATTAACGTTTAATTTCAAAATTTTACGCAACACGTATTTTAATATATTTATTATAAATTATTACTTTCAACTTATAACTACTAATATACTACTACTTTTATTATTACTATTATTGTAATGTTTATTTGATCGAAATCTAATTTTTATATTTGTGAAATATACAAAGATACACACATTTACAAAATATTTTATTTGTTATCTGAAAAAAATTCAAAAATTCAAGAAAATGCGAATTGGTGTCGCGATCGACCTGTTAGCCACCCCTGGTATATTATACTATAGGTTCGAACATCTATAGGAAACGATCGACGCGAGGACGAGATCAGTCGCCTTTTCACGGTACATAATATTATAGATTCAGGGTAAACATAGACGAATGTGTTCACTGTGTTTAACGGGTTTGAAATCGATATAATCATAACAGTATTATTGATTTTGTACGTGAGGTGTTAGCATAGTTACAGCGGCGTCCCCGTAAGTACACCTATATGCCTATCGGGTGATTTAAAAAATATTTCCGGGCCGTATTGAATAACACGTAGTATCATATTATACACACGTACCTGTATAATATTATGAATGCGTTGTACGTGTGTTTATATCGCGGTGTTATCAATGTTTCCGATCGATCGAGCGGCCGCATCTCCGCGAGAGGTGAGATCGGACCAAACGACTCCCACACATCGGTCGGGGTGAACATTTTTTTATGTTTTTTTTTCCCGTCGCGAAGTGGTGTACGTCTAACTAATAATCCATTGTTATAATACCTATGTGTATATTGTACATTTGGACCGTGGAAGGCGTTCATGTGTTGTTGGTAGTGTATTATATACGTACATGTATGTATGTATACTGCACGAGACGCCATCGCAACAATTATTTATGACATCTATTCGCCTCGCACTCGCTGCAACTATTATATTATACTATAGCGATTTGCATTGGAATCGGTGAAGATATGACCGGGACGGGGGATGGGTGGGGGGATTAATAATAAAAATAAATAAACGACCGAAAGAAGCGTTTTATTATTGTAAAAGATAATACATCTCTAAACTGTTAAAACATTAATAATCATTATTATTATAAAGCGCGCGCGCTCTTCGCACAGTCCCGGACACCATGCTGATATTCGGTCCCTTTAAAACGCCATTATTTATATACGTTGCTATTATTTCGTCGCCACAACAATGGGAAACAATTATTAAATACTTACCGCAGCCGAATTAAATAAAAATTGTAATTGCACATTTATCCAATCGTTATAACCGTTTCGATATTTCATCGATGTCGGCGCACAACATATACAACAACATAATATGTTATATTGTACCTTAGATGCCAACAAAATTCTCAAACGGAATGTGTGTCAAATAGAAAAAAAACAATCATATAATACTCATATGATGTACATCATATAATATATAATATGAATACATGTATATGCGGTCTAATAAAATATTTGATAAAAGTACTGAATAAGATCTTTTACATTATATTGAATATAAGTAGTAAGTACTCAGTAGTATTTCATATTTATTTTTTTAAAATGTGTACTTGAGACTAAACGATAAACATATAACTTTCGAGAGCTTACAACAATAAATAAAATGTAAAAAAAATTGTATTTGAAATTAAAAACTATTTTTAATCAAATTATAATTATTTTAAATTTTAAAGTACTTATACTATCTGTAATCTTATAATATTAAGTTAATGGATGTATTTTTAAATATCCGTGTTTGGTTGGTTCTAAGTAAAAGACTATGTTATAATATGTAGCAATAGACTGAGTAGGTATATTATATACGTGTAGATAGTTATAAGAAGGGTTCAGGAATTATTACACGTAAATTATAGAAAATATGCATGCAAAAATGCACTTATAACTTATAAGTATTATGTATAAAATGCATAAATAAGTAAAAGAAAATGCCTACTGTACTTGTTTTTCATTATCCATTTGTAATGAATTGTGTCTATAATGATTTAAAAAATACGAATCTATTTATATCATTATTTTGGTATTTAAAATGCAATGCATGTAATTTGTCTTAGTAACCCTTGATATAGTGACGTATTATCTTCAAGGGGAGGGAGGGAGTCTCGTTACTATAAAATTCACGTTTTGAGTGTTAATTATAACAACGTGTAATTTCCGTGTAAAGCAAATATAGTATGGAGTTTTATTGATAAATTTTCGTTTTTAATATAATAATATTGTAATATTCTAATTTCTAGTTGCATTCAGTGATCTATCATATATGTGCTTTGTAGTTACATTATTATAGAAACTATAAACTATTGGTCTAGTACTCTAATATAACATCCGGGTAAGTACAAATCATTTTATTAAAGAATAAGGAAAACATTTTGCATATTTTGTTGTAACATACGTATAAGTATGATATGTCCGATTACTATAATATAATATATACCGTGATATCAACAAAATTGATATTTCTGGTTTTTAAATTACAGTGCAAGAATCTGATATGTCTGGATATCCATGGGGTTTTCACCAAAACTGATTATGAATATTTTTATCATAATGTGTTATTTTATCAATAATTCATTATTATTTATGATAATTAATTTGAATAAATCATATTTCATTTATGATATTAGAACTGAGATCTATTAAAAATGTAAACTTCATATGTTGTACGTCCATAATTTTTATTCTAAAGAATAGTCATATTATAATATTGTATTTGAGATAATTTAAAAGTAATTTTAATTCATAAAATCAATAATAAAATATGAATGTGTTAAGTTAATAAATTATTTATCATAAGTATTAATGATTTAAATATTTTATTCTACTGAAAATTATATATAAAAAAAAAAAATTATGAACATAAACCAATTAAGTCCATAATTTTATCCTATTTAATGGTCGTAATAATATGATGTGTGTCATTTTGTGTAATTATAACTTTAATTTGAATTCATAATATCAATAAAAAAAGATGAATGACACATGTTTTCAACATAGATATAAATGGTAAAGTTCATGACAAATATGAATGATTTTGAACAATTTTTTCTTCTACAGAACATTTTTCAAAAGTTTATGTTTGTTATGAAAATGTATTTTCGCCAAATTATCATATAAAAATGTAAACTACTATACCTATACCACACCATGCGTAATTATAAATTATAATGTTGCTCATATTTTCTATTTCGTATGGCTGACGACTGCCTCAAGAGTGCAATATGAGGGAAACGAGTGCTGATGATTATTATACGTAATTGATCAAATCATCAGACGAAAAACAATGATTGATATTAATCTTATAACGAACTTACGGGGGACGGGGGACGGTTGTTTATTAAAAATTTATATCCGATCACGGGACAAGTTATTGTACCTTCGTTGTATAATACAATCATCACCAGGTTTGTATTGAAAGACGCTACATTTTTTTATCATATGCCACTGTTCGTTGTTGAGAACGACCCACTGAGAAACGAGTTGGAAACAATCTATGCGGGCATAAAAGCAAAATTTATAATTTATAATAGTAATATGGTGACATTTTATTATGACGTACATGTTGATATATTTTAAAATTAGGCTGGAACGACGAAGGTGATAAGTGATGGATGATTTTACACTAAAGTGTATATATTACTTATATTATGTCTATATATGACATTTGAGTGTCTTGTGACATTTCAATTAATTTAATCATTTTACGTATTATAAGAATATTTCCTTAATACTTCAATTAAAATAATTCAAAAACTATTCATTCGAATTTTGATTTTGATACATCAAAATGCACAGAAAAATAATCTCAATGGTATACTACAGTCAAAAAGGGTATTACCTTTTGAAAAACAAAAGTTTGTATCGCCACAGACCATACTTAGGATTTTATAAATTTTTTTTTTAAAAAAATCGGACAACATAGTTTCTGTGGTAATTTGAAAATTAAAAAAAAATCCAAATTCTAGCATTTTACGATCAAAATATAGGGTGAGCTTAGCACCCTGTATAGATTTTATTTGTGAGCAGTAAATCAATAATAATACATATTATACTATGTGGTATGTACACCGTTTATATAGGTGTATTTAATCAACCAAACAGTGTTTTGGTAGTTGTTTGCAGACAAGAAATGGGTGAATGGGCTGAATCGTAAAAACTAATAAGCAATAACCATACAAGTACGACAATTTAAAACCTATAAAAGTTGCAGCAGTGTACCGCGATTAAATGTCCACGTATTTGAACGGGTGCTATCGTGAACACAAACTTATTCGTATTTCATTCTATCTATTATAATATGTAGAGCGAGTCACTGGCGCTTGCTATAAAATACAAGTAAAATAAAATAAAATATTTAATATCTTGGTAAACATAAATGCATAATATATACGTGCGTATATTATATTATGTTCCAGAATTGTGCAAAACGTTTGACGACGCGCGTCCCAAGTTTTATGACGAGAAAAAAGTATAATAATAATATGGTTTATTTTTATTAGCCCCGTTAAAGTCACTTACGTAAATAACGTTGAGGGTGGAATTCTCGGGAACACGACCTGTGATAATGGCGCGAACCAAGGGGGACAGAGAGCTATTATAGAGAGATCGTATCGAACACGGCATTTAGTAGTCGCGCAGCCGTGTGATTAAAACGTGGCTCGCAGATAAGACGTACATACAATAATAAGTGAATGGTTTCTATTGGCTCCCTGAAAATAAAAATAAAAAACAGACACATTTTTAATTTAATACTTCCACACCGTGTATGTATATATATATAGATAGATAGAGAGACAATATACTGTTATATAGCTACCCGAATACCTGATTTTCTGTTAAAAGAATGCACCTGACAATTTGTTCACAACAATACACTATATTATAAAATGCAGTTGAATTAATTGAATGCTTATACAATGAAATAATATATTACAGATGATACCAAGATTGGATGTTGAACATTCTTGCGAGCACTTCAGCTATGTTAATCCAGCATTTGATTAGGCACTGCAGTAGATCATCTTAAAGCAATACATTACAAATCTTACAGGGAGTTTTTATTTCTACCTACAACTTTCAAGAAATTTATATACATTATATACATTATATCATTATGGAAACTAATCTTTATTTTAAGCTTAACCTGCGCGTTCAGGTTTAAATTTGTAGAATAAAAGTATATCCCGGAATCAAACGTACTTAATAAAATAAGTTGGAACCAAGAAAGGGATTTTTAATTTCAAATACATGTGTTTTTCTGTGAAAAGTAAATACTATAAACCGTATTTATTATTGCTCATAAATAGAATCAAATACTTGGAAACTAAATTATTTTTAGTACTATTACATTGCTTTATTTTTATATAAACTGTATTATAAGTTAATATATGTTTATTTTAGAAATAAATGTCTCGTTTTTTTACTTCCATTGATTAAGTTTTTGTTTAATGGTTAAACATGTTAATGCTGTAGGATAATTGATAAATAAATAAATAATAAATTAGCTTATACAAAAGTATATACGGGTAAACATAATAAATAATAAAATTATTTATACATAATATTAAATTAATGAATAAAAGCTATCAAATTACGAAATTAGGGTCTTTTATCGTATATAGTACACTAATATATTATTAAACAGCTGAAAATTAAATTGATCGCATCTGTAAAAATGTATGTATAAATTGTTAAGCTACAGTTTCTCATTTCAATTTTATTTTTTAAGAAATAATTATTAGTTTTTAACGTCTTAAACGAGAATATAAAATAAAGTGAATTACATCTAAAATAAAATACTGATATCTGTTCATTATATTTGTCTGTTTAAGGTATACCTTCATTATTCGCATTCACAGGGATAATAATCAAAATTAAATGATTATGTGCGATTCCGAACACGAAAAACTGATAATATCTTTAAGACGGAGAATGAAATGACGATTTTAATGAAGACCACGATTATCAATAAAATCACTTTTTCTAGGTTCACTATTAATTTCCAAACAAAAGTAAGTACGCACATATCGCCACTTACGTATATTGTGTACACGTGAAATAAGTGTTTGGTATTTCAATCATACCGGGAACAGTATAATATAATATGTACCAATATATTATTTTGTCAATCTTTACAGCGCACGAGATCGTTTCATCCCTCTTGGTCAAATCCAAATCGCACCTGCAGAATCGATGCGATCTCACGACGTGTATAGATACGACCGCGTATATAAGTATTTATTACGTATCATATGTTATTATTATATTCTATAGAGTTAGTTAGTCGGATCCATAAAAACGAAACTTGTCAAACTGTCAACCCTCAAATAGTTATATATATATATGTGCGTGTGTATAATACAGTTTTGTATATTATGTATGTTTTCCGTCACCAATATCTTCCGAGAACTCGGGATCCCCGCGTTCATTAAGCGATCATCGTTTTATTCGTTTTTTCTTCTTTTTTTCATATTATACACGCGGAATAATAAAATGTATATGTATATAAATTATTCGCGTTCTCTCCGCGGCCAGCCGAACCGCACGGTGTTCGATACGAGATAATAATAATAATATAATATACGACCGGCCTCCGATAACTTATGCTGCTGCCGCCGCGCGTAATCGGTCGCTCTGATCTTGGCGACGGTCTGAGATGTTTATATTATATCGTTTTGTTATTTTATTTTATTTATTTTTCGTCCCCCTATTCCACCGTTGTTGCTGCGTGACTTGGCGCTCAATTATTACGTCTTCGGTGCAGTGCATACGTATTTTATCTGTTGACGCATTTTATTTTTATATTTTTATTATTATTATTATAACTATATTATAATATTATCGTCGTTGACTTACTTGAGCCACGTCAAATAGGTACCTCCCTCGCACGAACGCGAATATTCTCTATAATGAAGGACGTCCATTATAGGGAAAAGGAAATGCCCCTCCTGGATTTTTCATGATTTTTTGAGATGTTATAATTTATAGTAAATACATTAATTATTGTAATTAAATATTATTGGTAAAATATCAATAAATATCTATTTTATAACTCCAATTTACAATGCATGAGTGCACAGTCAAACTAAAACAGAGTTATACTTATTTGTTACTGGTATTTTACTCTATAGTTTTGCTAAGATAACCCCAGAAAGTTAGAAATTGATTTTATCGAAATCTGTGTAGCATGCCACGCGCGACGACGGATATTATATATAATATACAATAATAAACGTAATACCAAGGTGTGTTGATACAACTTATGTAATACATTATTATCATAATTTTAAAATAAAATGCAATGTTTATGTTATATTTTTGACATATACCTATCATTTTAAATTGAATCAGTTATATTTTTATTGTAATTGATAATTATTTATATTTAATACGTGTAAGTAGATAATATTAAGTTATGTGTAAACTTATGTATGGCAGTTAATGGGTTAACAAAAAAGTCGATACAATTAAAAAATACAATGGCCCAGCCCGGGTTTTATGAAGATACATACCTTCCTTCATACCGTATAATATTATATAATATCGTGTGTATATAACTATAAAAGAATAATGTATAAGCATTGCGTGTACCGCACCAAAAATATATGCCTTTTCACATTACTCTCAACTGCGTAAAAACTAAAAAGGCAACGTTTTAGACCAATCAGCTTAAACTGCAGTTGTTATTCATATGTATAAATAGCCCCTCGTAACAATTGTTGACGCAAATTGTTTTGTTTGAACGTTAAGTTAGCCATTTGTTTTTTTACTATCCATGATTACGTCGATATGACATGCCGAGAAATGGTTCGTTTCTCTGTTGGTCCTCGGCCGTTCACCGAATTAATGATGAGGTACATCAGCGCTCCAGCAGCGTTAAACATTTTTCATTTATCTATGCTGCGGATCAATGCTGATCGTATATAATATAAACATATCGAATACATTTTGAATACAATAATAATAGTCGTTTTACATTATACACGAAACAAAGTATTTTATTACATAGTATGATAAAATTAATTTTCAAAACGATACCTAATAGTTTTTTACTCTGCTAAAACTCAAATAATGTACAACTAAAGTATAAAATATATTGCGAACCATATCAAACTCCACGTTCAAGTTCTAATTCCACTCGTCGAAGTGGAAACAACTGGGGCAGTTATTAAAGACGTATATAAATTACAAGGCGTATAAGGAAATGTCACGTCATTTTTCAGTAGACAGCATTTATTATTCTATATATGTAATTAGTTTTAGCATTTTTATACCTTGTTCTGGGTGGAATATTTCGATTCGATGGGTAATAATAACATTTTACGAGATATATTTCTGAAAATAGATATTGTGCTATTTCTGCAGCAGGTTCTATATGGTATTAAACATATTTTTCTCGTAAAAAATCAGTTTCGAGTTTCTCCATACGGTCATAAATCTTGCCCTCGTACAGCTTTATTGATTATTTCATAGAGTTATAGTGATGATTCCTTTAGGATTTTAACATTATTAACACCGGTTTTTTTTTTTAAAAAAAAAAACGTTCCATAATATATCGCCGATTAATTTGAATAATGTCATACCATTTGATTTCAGACTTTGTAAAAACCAATTTACAGTGTTCGCAACGCTTAAATACATATATACATATTGTGATCACCATCTTATAATTTGCTAGGAACAATTAAAATTTGAATAATGCTGAGTCGTCGGAGAAATATGCATATATTAAATTTTACATAAATGCGGTCATATATTAGTATTATGTATAATAATGACCTCGAAAAGAAGGCCTATTAGTTAAATGAAAATTATCAAAGACTGTCGTGATTTCTAAACGAACGAGACGACGACAAATTAGACACATGTTACTCAATTAAATAAAAACAAGACGTATAAATTTAATGATGTAGCACACGAAATATAAATTACACGGAAAACATCGGATGGATTCATACTAATCTACGATCAAAAAGTTAATTGTACAGATTAAACTTATATATATATATATATTATTTCTTTATACAGTACACCGCAAATGTTGACGGTTTTTATTTTGCAACAGCGCAGTATAACGCCGCCACTCAAGTCTCTAAGATACAGTAATATATTTTAATGGACAACAAAATGATATGTGTATTTGCTATTCTCTCGCTGTATATACGATACTTTTGAGGAAAAATTAAGTGTGTACAAAAAAATGTTTTTTTAAATAAATTCACCTATTAAGCTATTGCAGTTTATGTGGAAGGTACTAATCTGAACATTTGTCGTTTCGATATATTTTACAATGTTGTAGAGAAAATGATTGCATAAAAAAATCAGTTCAGTCGACAAATTTGTTGATATATTATAATAGTTATTACATCATATATTATCCAGTCTTTTTTTTTTTATACAAAACGTGTGGTTCAATACAATATTTTGTGTTCAAAAATCCTGTGCGTTATTATTATGCTGCCAAGTTAGTAGTTTTTTTTTTTGTATAATTACAATGTTTTTGGATTGGTTTTGATTACTAACTATAACCCAGAATAAGATAATAATTTAACCGGAACATCCATACATATTATTCGATATTATATTTACTCTCTACAGTTGATTAAAAATAAAATGTAAATATAACTTTGAAATATTCAACATAATAATTATACCTGTTCAGACAAGGTGGTAATATTTTTATATAATAGCTTAATCGAATAATGTTATGGCGGTATTACAGATCGAATCTGTGATACGGTCATACGGATGTAATAATATTTTTCAATTATATATCTTTGCAGGTGCAAGATAATTAATAATATTCTTTCCTGCAGAAGGTCAGCCGAACGCTATATTATACAGAGCCCTACACTGTACCCATGCATCGGTGCAATCGTCCGAAACGCACTGAATTCATTTTAAACCGGACGCAAGAATATTTTAGTATAGGTAAATTTGGTTTATGTACTTCTATAGTAAGGTAATAAAAATAAAAAATGAATTTAGAATAATTTGACGCACTTCAATATTCAAAGCGATAAATTTTGTCCCACCAACATCAAATAGCGACAAAATAATGCGTTTAGTAAAAAATGTCCAAAACAACATTTTAAACACGCTCGTTTAGTGTGTTTTTGAATTTCAATATCGGACAGTCTTAAGTCCTGTAAGACGTGAAAGAAAAGTCGATAAAAAAAATACCCTTACATTTGTAGTTGCTTTTAATTTTTTTTTCTTGCTAAGGTATTTTGTCGGGCGTAAATTTTGTCCGGACACAGGTAAGTTTAGTTATAGTTAGTTAATTAAGTGACATTTTCCATTGTATAATAATTCATTGTAAAACGAATTATTGCGTATACATACGAATGGATTTATTTTTAACATTGTTTTACAAATTTCCAAAACTGTTTAGATTAACGTTGAGTTTTGAGAAATTCAAGTTCGTAATTCATATTACTTTTACACTACGTGAGTAATGTCAAAAGTCTAAGAAAATTATCGTCGGTTTGCATACGGCACACGATACGGTCGCACGAGTTGAGATGGAAGTTGAGGTCCGTCTGCAGCAGCGATAATCGCGTAAGGGTGCCATTGCACGCGCATTGTCGTCGTCGGTGAACCGATATAATAATGAAGAATTGATGTATCACAGGTTTATCATATTATTATCTCGGATTGAATATCGTTGTCGCGACCGTCACCGCCTCGATTATTTATTCATTTTTTTTCGTTACAAAATAATTGTTGCTATCCATATTATTAGTGGTATGCGTCACCAGAACGGTATAATGTTTAGTAGCTTGGTGCCGTATTATAGTGTTATGGTGCGATCAATATTGTACGACACATTTCAACGGTACAATTAAAACCAGTCGATCGGATTCCTTTCCCACGGTTTCGCCAACATGAAATAATAAAATATAATATTATAATATCGACCGACTTCCGAATCATCTTCTGAAAGGACGGTACATAAACGCCTATATATCTGGGTCCCACCGACAACACTGCGTGCATATAGGTATAGTTATTTTTATTGACACGCCGCCGCGGTGAGAGAGTCGAAGGAATGAATGAGACAAGTAAACACACTAGGACGCGGCATTGTTGAACTAGAAAGACTGAAATCCATAAAATTATGGACAAGAGCAGCAGGTGTTTGTGCTGCTATTGAAGTGTAATTTCGAAGATACGTGAACGCCACATCGCAGAGACGCACAGGTAAAAACCCTTAAGAAAAAAAAAATACATCTTATATTATGTATAATATCCCGTTTGTTTTATTGCCGTTATGGCCACGTTCGAATGAACGTATTTTTTGTTATTATTTTATTTTATTTTATTTTGTCTGCGTTGCCGCAGGAGGCTAGAAAACTGTTTACGGGTACCCGGGCCACCGCCGTCGCTACCGACTTTTAGAGTCGATCATTTTTGAATCGCAAAGTCATGATTGTTTGTGAAGAATTTGTTCGAGGAATGTCAATAGGACGAAAGGGGGAAAAATATATCGTGTTCCTATATTATATACTCGTTACGACGAGACATTTCGACCCCGCGTATATCAATTGTGACAATGGACGAGCATGATCTATCCATCACGTCCAAGTGAATCGTAACGTTTGCAGGATGAAAAGCAAACGTCCGTTTTGGATAATAAGTTGTTATTATTTCTTGGACCAGCGAAAAGAAGAAATCGGGACCGAATACAATGCACAGACCCTACGAGATGATGACATTTTTCGTGGTGATGATGGTCTACGTGACGGGCCCGTACCTATATAATTTGGTCGGTAACGACAGTAATAATAACATTTAAGAAAACTGGCGACTAGGTTTATTGAAGAGTTCGTCGTTTTACAGATTTTAATCGTTCGCAAAAACATGCAGTGAATGTTGAGATATTTCAAATACATTCATATCATAAGCGTTATATTGTATTTTGAACTTTACAAATATCTGAATAAATCGATTAAAACAAAATGCAGGTGCAGAACGCGTATACATAATCATCCTAATACGTCATAATATTTTCCAATTTTTTCCGTCTTTATTTCGTCGTGAGCATTTTTTTATTCTTGCCACTTGAACTATCGATATAAATCTAATAATAATATGCATGTACTAACACTTCGTGGTATTACAATAATATAAGTATTTTTGATGATCGTGAACTTGAAACGTCATTACCTAATAATATTTTTTCGCCAACAACATCACTCGGCACACATATTAATTATTTTACATAAAACATGTGTACGAGTAAACGCCGTGTATATTCATATAATTATATTATACGTTCAATGACGCATAAATCATATTGCAATATTAACGAGGTCGTGAAATATTTATAAGGAGTAGTTAAAAGTAGTTAAAATGTGGAGATGTCTTCTCGCCACGGTGTGGTACGATGTCTCAAAATGATACGCGTAGACATACATTACCGGCACACAGAGACTCAAGTGTTTGTGAGAATTTCGTCAAAATACGGTTTTTTGTAAGTATAAACTATAATTAACCACAGCGTGAAACGCGTGAATTTATATATTTTCGAAAATTCATCATAGGTATCTTTGAGTTATCTTACACAAGCAAGAGCTAGATTTGAGTACACAGAGAAAAGTTCTGGTGGTTTTTTATATACATATATATCATACATGAACTTTTACGAATTACAAATACTTTGTGTATAGATACAGTTTATTGTTTTATATATTTTATTTCAAATACTATTAATGCTGCAGTATTGTAAGACTACCTACTTTTCAAACATAAAAATTTAGTATCTAGGTTATTCTTGTAATATTATGTAAGTTATGACCAGGTGACATATTTTTAATGTATTTAAACTTACAACGTTATACCTAAATTGTAAGTTATAACCCATAAAATTCTCAATACATTTTAGATTCTCAGTGAAGTGTGAGGAATTGTGTATATACACGATTTTAGTCAGAAGGATTACTTCGATCATCACAGTCATTAGGTTATTGATAGGAAATTGTGTAGTTTAGTTGGTACTTGAAATTTTAATTTTTTGAATTTCTTAACATTTTTTGGATAATTATTGACACAATCAAAGTTTTATATTCATGTCACTATCATTAATGCAAATGATTTGAAGTGAAGTGATATTTTTATTTTTCTGGTCACTAATCGCTCGCTCGTTTTGTGGGAAGGAATAATCAATATTCAATTTTTTGACCCTTTTGAAAAATCAGAACTATTGTTATAATATAGTGATTTTTGGAATAAGTATAAATATATATAGGAAAACTCGGATATTAGATCGGAAAATACGAACAATAGAAAGAGAATCATCGCTTTCACGCGAGTCGCGTACATAGAGATTTTTGTTGTGCAGTTCATCGATCATGTATATTATATTATACAGCGCGAGACCTTATGAAATTATTATTATCGCCGCCGCTGTGCTTTATAACGATAATAAATACAGTATTAAATATTAATACTAATGTAACTATAATAGTCGTTTATCTTATCCCGTGCACTGATGTTACACTTGACACGAATTCTTATAGCTCCTAATGCGTAATAAATAGCGGTGGAACGCGCGTGTTGGATATCAGAAAAAATAAAAAATAATAACTCCACATGGCACCGCATCAATCGACAGTTGACGCGTTTATAATATATGTGTAGTGTATATGTACCTATATAATGTAATGTACGTATTTAGAAATATCGATATGGTATACACGCGACGCCTGTGGCTTTGGTAAGTGAAAATATGCGCGTATCTCGAGAGCCATATAATATTTAAAAGTGGATGTTAGCTGTACCGTCGCAGTATATTATTATAATATGCAGCACCTTTATTCTGCCTTGGCCGATAAAAAAAAAAAAAAAAAAATCACCGCTAACCTTTAAACGCGTTTGTTTTAAAACGTTTTAACGCCCGAAAATCACGTCCGCGGTGTAATCAATCACATACCGACAGCCGAAGCATATACATATATATATATATATATATATATATATACATTATAATGTATTATAATTTATACATATAGAGAATTTAAGATACTTTCGCCGCTCAACGTACATAATGATAATATCATCATTACGAACAGTAATAATTTACAACCAAATCGATCGTTATATACAACAATAATATGTAGGTATGTGACCTATTATCGGATGCTATACACGTCGTAGAAATCTGCATAGAAATGACACACTCCCGGCATCGTCGATCATATTGTAACACAACGTTAACTGCAGCGAATGTATAATAATAATATTAATATCAAATTTAATGTGGTAGCGCTGTCGGCTAGAATATGATATTTTATTTATCACTTCCACGGAGGCTGCAGTGCAAAAGCCAAGGCAAAATGTACAACAATAATAATTAATACATCACAGTGACATACTAACATACCACGACTGAACAGCTGCAAAGTTAGAATAAATCGAAACGACGATCTTAAGAAAAATAACCGTTTCCAAAACTAAACGAGACGCGATTATATAGTATTTTCAACAATACATCGACCATTAGCATTGCGGAACAGTAAGACTGCGGTTTGCGTATTGCTCAAGTGAGTCATAAGATTACAGTGCGACTTATCAATGCGATTGGAAAATATCGGAAGGATGCACGAGTTATATATGATGGTTTGGCAACGGTTCTCGAGTAAAGAAATGTATATTATTACTCGAGGCACGTGATCACTCAGCTTTGAATAGCTACGAATTACCGAGCTACACTGGTCGACTTTCTTGTGCACTTGCACGTAGCGTTTTCCGTAAGAACACGTGGTATATAAATGCGAAAGTTTGCATCGGCAATCATCGCGATCGTTTGATACCAAGTACTTTGCATCCGTGACAAAGTAGTTATAAGATGGTTCAGTTTTCTACTTGATGGCGAATGACGATTAGTAATTTCCATTACGACTTGCATGCGGTGATGGATGATTTGATGCCGAAAACGAAATCTACTTATATACTTATCGTTACTACAGTGCGCGTGTGTCTAGAGAAACGAGCCGTTGCGGACAAAAAAACGTTGTATATGTATTAGAAACGATCTGAATTTTTATTTTTATTTTTATAAAGTTTCTCCGACACATTAATCGTCTTACCTTGGTGCTAGTGTTATTCATGAATCATTTGTTACGATTTGAGATAGATAATGACAAGGAGTGATAATGCTCGCTGACAGTCAGGGTTCGTGGCAATATAAGACGTCCAAACTCATGCAGCGGAGTGTAAGCTGTGTATACAATATACATCACGTATACAATATACGCATAGTAGGTACAACACTTTACAAGGTGTGCGTTACTCTAAAATTCGAAAATTCTACTTGGAAATCGTTACATGCTGTGTTGAAAAGAATAATTATGTAACGGTCGCTGACTGTTTTTTGGCGGACCGAAATGTAGGTTACGAGATGGTAACATACATCAAGAGAATCTCGTTTATAAAAACGTTGCGACAAATAATATTTTCGTCTTGAGATACAGTTTTAAACATTCGATTAATTTAAACGCGTAACGAGGAAAAAAGATTTTTTTTAAGCTTAATAAGATACCTCAAATACATTGATCACTATATTTTAGTTATTTTATCAACTCGTTTTGCCATTTGGTGATACAAACAATAATTCACGTTTATTATTACAACTGTGCACTAATCAAAGGTTACCACTGAACAATATTATAACTAGAAAACGGATATAAATGATCTAAAAAAACAAGAAAAAAAATGCTTTGAAAATTATTTTTAACATTGAAAAAATTTGTTTTTTATTCTAACTGTGGCTATAAATAATGGTTAACCGTTAACCTATAATTATTCTTCGTACCGACGAATATAATATCGAACTACCATAATAAATTTATAACACAATAAAAAAAAAGGTATAAAACCATATTATAGATAATTCAATTTAGTTTTGAATCGCTTTAATTGTTGCTGCAGGTCGTTTTTCACAAATCGAATCACTATAGTTTGCGGAGGCTACGTATATAACAGTAGACCGAAAGAATAATAAAAAAATAATAATAATATTTATTTAATATGTTTATCATTACTATATACGCAGCCGGACAGCGTGTGAAATTTAAAAACAATTTAATTTAGATCGATTAATTAGAAATATGTATAAATATTATATTACTTGGTGACTTTATCGATTCTTATTAACAACGTTCTAAGTTGTTTAGAAAGTGAATAATATTATGCGATATTGATGATGTACAATGTAATGATCTTACATAATTTTACATTCGTAAATAATACTATATACAGCAACTGAACAAACTATCGTGTAGAGTAATGTCGGTTTCGGTGATTAAATACAGGTACCTACCGAAACTAACAATAAATTTTCCACCGACAGTTCTAATACTGTCGGTTAAACTGTAATGAAAAAAAACTAAAAACAAAGTTTAAACAACAATATTTGGCAGTAACAAATAATACTTGTGATTTAACATTTTCCCTGTATACGTCATTATTATACGCTGCTTTATACTTATGGTAAATATGTATTAGTATTACTATAATACATTTCGGTGATTAAGCATATTATATCTGTGTGACCTGATGTTGGAAATTAAGACCGATTAATTAGTTTTCAATTTTAGTTTTTAAAATAAAAAAGAAACATTATACATAGGTAATACACTTCACCTTTATGAATAAATATAATAAAAAAAAATATTAATAAAATGTGTAGTACTTATCGTATATGCATAGGTACTTATACTTTATCCACCTTGACCTGTTCTATAGATTTTCCCTTTTAAACTGTACTATTATTACTATTTTCAGTTTTATTTTTATTTTTAAAATTATATATTGATTAGTACTGCAGTATTTTATTGAAGAAGATTAAAAACAGAAACATTTGCATTTCACGGGCGTTATAATTTCTATGTTAAAATCAATCGAGAAATGGCCGCTTTACGTTTTCTATTAAGTCGCTATTACAATATTATATATCTATATACGTACGGACAGGGATTAATGAGTTGAATATAATATTTTATTAGATTTACCGATGCGACGGTGGGGGGGAGGTCTCTATTTTTTAAACTATTTCTGAATTAATTATTAAACCAGTTAGGTGTATTATATGCCGATTAGAATCGTATGTTATGACAACCGTACTGTATAGTTTATTGCTTTTTAAATTTAATTAACCCGACTACAAACATACACAGCTATCTCTATATAATATTTTATACATAATACATACCGCCGCTGTATGACTATCTTCACACGATGATCCATTTGCCTATACAACTACGCGCTGTGCGTCTTCGTTTACGGTGTTACAAGCGTACAAATCGTGTTGCCCGGGGGTGGATCGTAATACAACACAATACTCGTACTATAATATTCCACACCGCCGCCACCGTCTTCCGTGTCTATCCACAAGTATGCACACGGCAGTTATCATGATACGAACGCGTATGTCATTCGCGAGGGACGGAAAAAAATAAACCAGTTTTGTTTATTAAATTAATTTTTTATTTCTTCCATAATTTACTACAACACAAATTGAACCGTTGTTCGCGACGTGTGTGTACTAGTTTCCGTGTAAACGAACGAGACACCTTTTACACGTTGCCGTTTTAGGACGTATAGCCTATACGCATATTATTTGTATTTACCTACCGACCACCGCGGTGGTACCTAAATAGAAAATTTAAATGTATTACGGAGTGTACGATAAAATAATACGTGATATTATTCGTTCGATTATTTACGCTTACGCGGACCTGCAGCAGATGATGGCCGTGCAGGGAGACTGAAATAAATGGGCGCGTTAAGTTTTTCGTTTCAACTAGAATGTTATGATTAGGGACCGGAATTATATTCTAATATTCTCTTAAAAAGTTTATAATATTCTTCCAATAATATTCTTTAAAAATCATAATAAAATATGCAAAATATATTATGTTTTTTTAATAAAATATTCTCTTGATTTAAAAATATGCATTTATGTGCAAAATAATTAAAATAATACAAAAAACTGGCCCGCGAAAGTATTCTACATTGCAGCACTTATTGAAGTACCTATCTATAGTGTTTAATACTTACGTTGTAAAAAAAATTGAAAAATTAAATAAACTGTAAACTGTTAAGTATTATGTAAAACCATGAAATTAATATATTTAAAAATAATAATAAGTAATTACGAGTACATACCTGTACCTAAAATCTATGGACTTTAAAGTTTAATAGAAAATTTAAAATTTCATGCTCGACAAATTTAAAAAAAGTTTGGCCACCACTGTATTAGATTATGGGTTTTTAGTAATTGACATGTTTTTGAAGGTGTGTGTATGTGTCATACTCTGACATTGTATGTCGAAAGATTTTCATCGCGTACTCTACTTTTTATCGGATTGTTTGCAGTCCTGTGGAGTTATGAGGGTGTTCGTTGTTTGTAAGGTATAGAAGGGATTAGAATTGATGTGCGGATGACTACGATTTGGATGGTTTCGGTCTTTATCCAGCTGGTATCACTAAACGAGACCAAATTACTGTAGTTTCCGATAGGTACCCGATACGCTGTGTACAATTGTATATCGTTGCACAATAATGCATTCAAATTAATCAACAACTCAATTACCTGATTATGTATAATCGCCGTTTTCATAGTTATCTTTTTCATTCGGCTCAATAATATGTCATATACATATTACTTATATTTGTAAAAGAGAACATTTATAATCTTCCATTTAAATGGCGTACATGTATGCATTGTGCAGAGTCTCTTTTTATTTTATTAATGCGTTTTTAAATGTAAAACAAAAAATGCCGCTCACCAGGTTGAAATATGTATTTTATTCACTCACGTTGATATAATTACAATATATGGACTATGTATAAACATGATAAAATCGGTTTTTCCGTAACACTACATATCGTCACACCAGAAAACATAATTGTTATAACAGTTATAACAATAAATGCTCAATTATTTAACGTTTTCTAATACAACGCATGGTTATAACGCAGTGATTCCTAATCTCTTCTGTTTTATGCCCCCTTTGAAGAATTTCAAAAATCCTACATCTCCCTATCAATTGTAAAAATAATCACCTTTTTTATATGTTTTATAAACAATCTATACAATAGTCATTTAATGACATTTTTATTAATAACGATAACGTTATACAAAAACGATAAATGGTTGTTATTCATTTTTTATTTTTTCCCTAAATTGTAAAATACAGATGTAAAAAAATATAATAATAAAATATTTTATTTAAGTATTTTTGAGTAAAAACACTATTACACAATAATTATTAATAAATTGTGTATTGGTAGTAACTGCATACTCCCTTAGTCAGTAATTATTAGCATGTAAAATAATGTTAGTTTAGAAATATGTGTTATATGACCAATTTGCATTTATTTTCCAACTGATTCAAATAGTATTATAAAATAAAGAAGATCGAATAATAATAAGAATTTATGTTTTCGGTAGTGAATGTCAAAATATTCATCATCGAATAATGTGTAACATCAATAGTATCTATTTATAGTTTTTATTTGTATTTGTTTTCATTTAAAATTTAAAATTTTACATTTTTTTTTTTTGTGTTACGTTGGAGCGATCGGCGCCGTTTACCGTGATATTATGAACAGTAGTTCAGGAAAAAAAAAAGACTTGAGACTGGAGTAAAATGTGATCGAAATCCGGATATTCACAACGTTTTCACTTTTTCCGGGAGGATATGGTAGGAAAGACGAGAACTGCAATAATAGCTACGAATACGCACCAGGTGATGCCACAATTAATATAATTACATTGCAATACGTTAATGCAATGCGATTATTCATGCTTGAATAATTAACTGTAACTTATACTATGACGTTAACATACGTATATACACGTAAATATAAGAATATATCTTATATATCGCAAACGTAGTTGGTTGTTACGTTACACGCAATAAACCTACGTATCGCCAAATCGCGTCTATACACTGGAGCCGAAAATAAATGTACACTTGACACATTGCTATTTTGTATGTATTTTTCTCAAGAGATTTATTTTATTGTTGAAAATAACTGTTAAAATATGTATTTTTATTATTACAAAGCTTAATACATTAGGTTTTTTTTTTGTTTACTAAAAGTAATAGTATTATAGTAGTAGTAGTATAGTAGTACATAATATTATTAATAAATCGCCATGTATTTAGACGAAAAAACACATGCACACACATACACACACACACGCGCACACACGCACACACACACACACACACACACACACACACACTCACACTCACATACATACACACACACTCACTCATAAACACACACACTCACTCACTCACACACACACACACACACACACACACACACACACACACACACACACACACACACACACACACACACACACACACACACACACACACACACACACACACACACAC
>JAIPRK010000775.1:0-109186 GCA_025469195.1 Chaitophorus viminalis | reverse complement strand
CACACACACACACACACACACACACACACACACACACACACACACACACACACACACACACACACACACACACACACACACACACACACACACACACACACACACACACACACACACACACGTATATCACACAAGACCGGCTATACCTATATATTAGTGCATATTACAAAATACGGCAGGAGGAAAGTGTACAGGGGTAGTATTACATTATAATAGGGACGTGCAAAATAAAAGAGTACAATGATAAATCTCGATTATGGTCGTCGCGAAGTTAAAGAAAAAATAATAATAATAATAATATATAAAAAAAAAAAATACACGTTAACAAACCGTGATTTGCTTATAATGATAAATAATATTTTTGTTTGTTTTAAACAAAAATACGACGACGGGGCTGTTACCATTGTATGATGTGCCTGATTGGGGAGGGAGGTAAAGAGTTTCTAAATAAAAAAGAAAAAAAAAATCACAAGTAATGTACAACATATAATATTTTACAATGCAGGTACGTGACTTGTAAAAAAAAGAGCAAAAATATTACAATAATAATAAAATAATAATATTGTAACACTCCACAACATAATGCAGAGACAAAATTAACGCGTACACAATAAAGTTAAGGACACGGGGAGGATAGGAGGGGAAAATGCATATTCCTATTTAT
Organism: Chaitophorus viminalis; assembly: GCA_025469195.1. Taxonomy (NCBI): domain Eukaryota; kingdom Metazoa; phylum Arthropoda; class Insecta; order Hemiptera; family Aphididae; genus Chaitophorus; species Chaitophorus viminalis. The sequence continues at coordinate 108,522 of JAIPRK010000775.1, read as the reverse complement.
CGTGATTTTTATGGCACCAGTATAATTAAATAAAAACTATAAGATAATAACGTTTTAGAACATTGTAAAACGCATTCGGTGTAAATACGGACAACGCACACGTCTTTGCCAATATTACGTTGATTATTTATATTATTATACTTATGTACAAATATTGTGTTACTGTGCCGTTTTCAATATTGCGTTTACGAAGCTATACGACTGTGGTATATGCGAAATCGTGTTGAAAATTGTAATAAAACTATCGCCGTAGGTATCTGTCTGCCGACGACACACTACGGCGTCATCATGGCGATGAGGAGTAAAACGTTCGAAACTATTATGCAGCACACAGTATAAAGCGAATTACACAAAAAAGAGATAATAATATTAGAAAATAAATAAATAAATAGAAAAGGATGGTATAAGGAATGTGGGAACGGGGGAGGACAGGCGTCTAAAAACCGTAGTTTCGTGTATGTACACGTTTATGGTGGTTATATAAAAACACTATTATTTACAATAAAAAAAAAAAAACAATAATAGCCTTACAAAGGCATTGTATCGAAAGATTTTCGATAATTTTACTTACGTTAAACAATATATTATCCGATTCATTCGGTCGGCTCTCTCCTAACTCAAGTTCATGGAATTGTATTTTTATTCAGACGGGTTAATAATATACAATATAAATCGTTTAAAATAACAACGGTCAACATAATAACCACGGGGTGGTTTTGATGATTTTTAATTATTAAAGGTTCCGGCAAAGGTCTTATATATAATATAATATTGTTTATAACGAATTATGTATCGTTGGTCTATGGAACGTCGTTATAAACGATTCAGACTGTAAGTCATTATTATATTATAATATGCTAAACATTGTTACCTTAAATTATTATTCCCGGGTTGTGAGAACGATTATCATTATTATTATTATCATACATGAACACATTTATATTTATAAAAAAAGTCTGATATTCTGAAATCATGTCGAAAAATAACGTCGACGTTATAGAAATAAACTTAAATCCTAATAACCATGTATACAGGGTGTAACGCTGTTAACACTAACTACGTATGAGTAACTATGAATTGTAAAAAATGCGAGCGTGTTAAATAATAATATTTCTTAGTATCTAAACCAGTTTTTTTTTTTGTTTTTTTTTTTCTATTAAAATCGCTGGCTTGAATATTACATGAACAAAAAACAATAATGTTTCGTGGACAAAAAAAAAACAAAAAAAAAAACGTTTTTCTCGCAACACCCTGCACACTATTTGTTGTATATATTATATACATATTCCAATAAAACAATATAATATTGTGAGGCTAAAAGCGTTTAGTTTTCCCGTAGCCTTATAATATTACATTTTTATTTTTCAGAAATTAGAAATATTAATACTTTGCGGTACTGAGTACATTTCACTTATCAAATACATCACATTAAACAGAGGCATACAATATGAAACATGATGTATTTCTATGTTTTATTATCGTGATCATTACTATAATCATAAATTATTTTCATTGTAAACGCGGGGAGGAGATGATGAGCTGAGTCGATGTGAACTTAATGGGGATTTAATTTTCATTATTTAATTTTTTTTTTCATATGTAGAATATTCTATAAGGGTTTGTTTTCTGGAAATTGATTTCAAAAAATTTGGGAAATAAAATGTTGACTAGATTTAACATACTAAACGGGAATCACTATACATCTCGTGTTCTCGGCTACAATTTGATTAACAACGAGTGGAGGGGGAACAGGAGGAGGGGAGCCCTCGTCTCGGTCAACTGGGGTCCGACACGACTAATAGAGCATTCACGTCACCGACAGAAATAAATAAAATTACAATGCCCAATAATATACCAAATTATAACGTAAGTGATATATTCGCCATCATTCTCGTCACGTGTATATTATGGTATAGGTGTAGCCGATCGTAGCCACTTGTTGCCAAGAAGTGTGGGTGGGTGAGTTGGAAAATCGTTTATGCATACCGTTTCTGATACGATACACAAATAACGTGAACGAATAATGTGTAAAAGTTGGTAACATATAGCGGAATGGACGCTTGAATAAAACGAAACGGACGAACAACGCGGTTGATACGATTTTTAAACGATACAGGGTGTGCCGACGATATGCACACAAGAATTATTGACCGTTCCGCTATAATAATAATAATAATATAATATCAATAATAATAATTCAATAATAATAATAATAATAATAATAATAATTAATAATAATAATAATAATAACACGATAATATTACAACAACTACGAGAATGTAGTTGTTCGAAATCTTACGATAATAATAATAATATTTATAAATAAATATAAATATATAGTTTAAAAAAAATAAAATTAAACGTTAAAAACGAGTGCAATATAATATAGTATAATGCGTTGCGTTGTGAAAAAAAACAACAAAAAATTATCCCCCGAGGCTTTCGAGTATATTACAGAAACGTATCATGTTTATTTTATTTTTTTTGTTTTTGTATAAGAAGTAGACGGACCGCAAGAACCTTGACACGCGAAAACAAAACGGAGAGTTTGCACGTGGGCCAACTATAGGTGTGATGGGTCGAATAATATGTGGTAGCGATACGACTTTAATTAAATGATCGCTGTGTCGATTAGCTGTCGAAACACCGCGATTTATATTGGATATTATTATAATATGACGAGGATTTCGTTCTACAAAAGTATTTTGATGGATAATAATAATAATAATAATAACTGTTTTTATTTATTTTTTTTTTCTGTTTTCGAAATGGATTTCGGTGTCTTCTGGTTTTTTTTTTTTTAGGAATTATTTTAGACTTGATCGAGTGTTTGAAGGGCTTCGGGATGGTGTCTGTTACGTCTGTTGTGTCTGAACCGAATTCGACTGTGCTTGGTGGTCGGTCGTGAAGAAGGTGGTGGTGGTGGTGGTGGTGGTGTCGTGGTAGTGGTGGTGGTAGTGGTGGTGGTGGTGGTGGTGGTGGTTGTGGTCGTGGACTTTCTGATGTTACCGCCAATGATTGACGTCAACGGTTTCTTGGCCATATTGTTGTGCTTACCACCACCGACGATGACGTTCTTGCCGGACGAAGCTGCCACCTTGCGGTTGTGGTCGCTGATGTCAAACTTCGTGTCCAACTTGAGGAAGTTTAGGCACCGGTTCAGCGGGTCCGTCTGGAACACGTGCCGCCGCATTGGCCGGCCTTTCCGGTTGAAACCGATGTACCGCGACTGGTCGACCACCGACTTATACCGTGTGTAGCCGGTGGACAACATTTCCTCGTAGAACAGACACTTTGGGCCGCGGAAGCGTTTCTGAAAGAAGAGAAAAAAATATGCCATAAATACCCCGAACCGATTTACCGAACGAGAGTGAACGTGCTATAGTAATGAGTTTCAGAAAGAAAAACCTTTAGAAGAGCTTGCGGTTACGTGGATGTTATCTATAAGGTGTGATTGGACATTTTAGTTTGAACTGTAGTAAGCGATTGATTTTCCGTCACCTTTATTTTTTTCATAAATCAGGATAGATTATCTATAATATGGCCATTATTACAGTCGATCCATTCAAACCGATATCGTTATCTGTAGCGGCGATTTTTCGTTTATTTTGTTCAAAGAGAATCGCGCGCTATAACATCCTGTGTAACAAACTCATTTTTTGAAGGTTTTAATTCAGGTCCGAAAAGGATATCAGTGCATGATTATAGATAATGTGCATTATAAAGGATCCCGAGGGTTGAACGATCCCATAAAATACGCCCACGACATAGTCGCAGTATAATTCAGCGTAGAGTCTTAAGATGGTTTGTAAATGTTTTTTTACGAAAAAAAAAAATAGATAAATAAAGTAAAGAAAAACGCTAATATATTATCGTGCAATAGAAGATGTGGTTTGAAACAATTTCAAACGTGATAATATAATATATCATATATCCACACGATTGCTGGGAGTTGAAAACCAAAACACTATATACGACTTATGACGTGATCATAAACATGTCTACAAAGTACAACGTCCTCGTTCGAAAACAAATTACTGAAAACTTGCAGTCTATGTAATTCGAGTGCTGGTTCTGCTATATATTACACATACACAAGACGTATAGCCCGCACAAAATAGATTTATATAGATTGAAAATATCGTTTCGCATATTATAATATATAATTATGTATATATATATATATATATATAAGTGCGATTGACCGAAACACGTATTTCCGCCGACCCCATGGAATATTTTACAAGAAAAATATATCTCAAATGTCAATAGGGTTTGATTGTTTAATGATCGTTAGAAATTAAGTGTATATTTTCCTTCGTTATCAGATAGTGACAAACTTTAAATTATACGCTTTTTGTCCCAATTCGATTATATGAACAATTAAAACTATGTAAATATTCACGTAAATTTATCGGTTTATTGAAAAAAAAAAGAAGTTCTACTACAATATTATATTGAAAACAAAGGGCACGCGTCAAACGTATGCTGTTATCTAACATGTTAAAAAAAAAAATCCCGTACAGTTAATAACTTTTGTTAATAAATTATTACTATATATATTTACTTATTATATTTTTCATTTGTCGTCTGACACGGAATAGAATACCTTTTATGTAGACGATGTAATAATGATATAGTTTTTACGGGCGCTGCAGTGTTTTAACGGTTGAACGTATATTATAATATGTCATTATTAAATTTGTGTATTCATCGTACGTGCGGTTATAAACGCGTATTACCTATACGGTATTTAATAACGTCATATAGTAAGATACACACAAAGTGTCGAAATCTAAGACATAAGTCGAGTGAAAAATGCGTGTGTTTTTTCCCCGAACATTCTTTCGCGGTATGTTTACTTAGCGCTCGTAGACGATAAAAAATAACATTCGAGTGTGTGTGTGTGCGCGAGCGTTTGATTGTGAAACTCATATGGTATAACGTGCACGTTGAAACAATGTGTGTAAGAGATAATGATATAACATCATATTAAGGCGTACAGTACAGTCCAATCGCGGCTTATTGTACGACGAGTACGCATCATAAAACGGGGGAAAAAAGAAGGAATCCATTATACGAAGGGTGAGATGCGCGCGACCCACTTTTATCGTACACCTATTACATATTTATAGTTGTAATAATATACATTACAAAAACAATACGTCGTAATTGTATTCATACGCGCAATGTTCGTGAATTATAAACACTTACCGAACCAACAAGGGACCATTTGTTGTTGAAACACAAATACCGATGCGACTCCTCAGCGAATATCGACAGTTGAATACTGAAGTCCAGGGATTTGACAGTCAGATTTTCTGTTGGTAAAAAAAAAAAAAAAATTAATACGTGAAATAGTATGCATAAATAATCTGTGTACAAATAATGTAATACACTACATATGCAAATAAATTCAAACACCAGTGGTTTCTGTAATAGGTACTATATTACACAAGTATTACATGACTTTGAAATTAGGTATGCGGAATTTCATATACAGAATTAAGTTTGTTTTTAGCTAAATCCTGCTTACATTATAATATTATAAAAACATTTCATTCATGTACGTGTATTGAGTTACTTATATGTTTTAATAAAATATTATGCAGACATTTTATAAGCCCACCTAGTTGAATATTTAAAACGATAAATCAAATTAAAGTGTTTACGCGTCAAAAATGTAAAATATTTTATAATAATATTTACCACAAATAAGAAAAATGTATAATAATATTAATAAAAAAATAAAAGAACAAGTTAGTTTATCTTTTAATCGTACTTTGTTTTTATTTTTATAGTGTGATCGTTATTAATGGATTATTATTAATAAATTCATTAATTTGTTGCTATAGCTTTATTTTTATCGCACCATTTTGAAGCCTCGGTCTAAAGTTTTGAATTTTGATGTTCGGCCAATATAGAACGTTGCTTGACAAGGCCGTATATTAAACTTAAACGTCAGCTATAATTTAAAATGTGAAGCGTATTATTAATTTTATAATTTGGCGGCAACGAGTATTTATTCAATCAAACTTATAATGTTACTTATAATGTATCGTAGGTAGTTCAATGTTTATATTTTTATATTTAACGCTTTCTTGAGGACGAAGGCTTTCCGCAAGTCAAAACTATCTAATATCTATAATACAAGGAAACCAACACGTATTTCACGTATTAGAACCGTATTAAATACTATTAATTACTTTCGGCAATGTGCAAGCAAGCGTTATGCATATTAAAATATGTTAATTACTTCAGTTAAATTACTGTTATCATATACAACTCATATATATCATATAATCATATATAATTATAGTGGTATCGCGGTATTAAGTGGAAAACTCGCGGTTATTCGGACGATTTTTGTGGTAGGTAGGTACATTTGTAGTATTTGTATTTGTGGTACGATTTTTGTGTAGAGATGGTACAAGCCTATATAATGTTTCTAAATCAAATACACATATTATCCTAATATATAAACCCCTTCGAATATTTCGATCTTGACCCGGATGGCCGCGGACGGTGGGTTCCGTGCGTTCGATGTACTCGCGACGTATAGCGTTATCATGACATGCGTCTGTATAATATAGGACGTCTCTATGATATGTATTATAATTGAGGTGTACGAAAGAAGATCCATAAAAATAGTATTGTGTTATTATACACGTTGACGTGTGATGGCATTGTCCGAGTGCGTTAAAAGTGAAAATCAGACGGTGTAGGTATTTATCATAATAATATGCACATTCATAATGTACATTAACAAATCGGTGATCAATCACGGGTCGGTGGACCAGTACCTACATCGTGTCTATATGAAATGCTCGCGATTGCGACGATTGTATTATTAATATATTGTGTATGTGCACGAGATAACGTATAGACAGCGCACGCGAGTGTAAAAACTAAAAAGCGTTAATACATAATTACAACAACAATAATAATAATAATAATGATAATAATATTATTAGTATGCCGTTTCGATGATGCGCGTTGTTATACGACCGCGTGCGTTCACTCATCGCACAGGCCGAGCGACCGACGTGCTAAGGCCTACAGAACCTTCGTGTTATATAATATTGTCAAATATAATAGAAACCAGTACACTTCAAATTTCTAGTCACGATCGCGCCCGTGGAATGTTGAAGCGTTTTGTATATTATAACTGATTTAGAAAAAAAAAAAGTAAAATAAAACAAACACACGCGCATCGCAACGCAAACGCTTTACGATTGCTGAGTGTGTTTATTTATCCTGCAGAGTACATTATATGCGAGTAAAATATAAGGACGCGACGATGATGACAAACACGCAAACGTTACAACGATTTTCCATTATGGACGAGGGGACAAAAAAAGAAATTAAATAACAAAAATAAATTTATCCGTAATGAGTTTACCTCAATAATAATAATAATAATAATAATAATACATACATACATACATTAACAATAATATTGTGCAAAGCTATCGTGGTATCCATATAATATTATGACGTAATACATGTCATTGTCATAAGTAAATCGCCTATTGTTCTCACGAGGACGCGCGCACGCACTACAATCCGGAAATATTTTTATTATTCGATTACTGGGGGAAAAATTTTGATTGCGATTCGATGCCATTATAAGGTCGTCCAGACGAGTTGGAATATAGTACCTACACACTATAGAAGCCAACGTCACCTGCAGGACGTTAATATCAGGGTGTGCGCGAGAAAACAGGCATTTTTTCCGACCATACTTCTATCTGTGCACCTGTAAGCCTCAGTACCAAAGGGATGGTTAGAAAATCGTTACCCGACAGTGTCGTGAAATCATCGAGGTCCTCTTGCGGTTCGCATGCGAGACAGTTGTGATGTGTATCTACTTGAGACGTGTACGCGTTGATAAGGAACTGTATAGATATTATAGTGTGATGGGTTTGGACGCTTATGTCAAGTGTAACAAAATACCTACAAGTCTTTATGGCTCGGAAATACATTTATTATATAACACATTATGTTCTATCATGAAATAATTGAATTCGTTGGTAGGGACTTTTACGTACGCGGATACCTATACACAAGAACGCTGGAAGATGCACGCGAGATGAGTATTGATAGGTGTTATAGTATAAGGATGATGAGCCGAGGAAACGTTGCCGGGAGACTTTGAACGGAAACGCGAGCACGATAGGATGCCAACTTTAGTACGAAAAAAAAAAAATGGTATATAATACGATGTAAGTATTATTTTATGACAAAAACACAATCGCGCGCCCGCGATAACTGCACATGAGAGTTCGTTACCCTTTCCGGGCTACCTGTTGCACAGCGCGTACACGTACACACGCGCGCGTGCGCTACACATAATATCCAAATGATATTATACATCATAAATAATGTAGGTACAAACGCAAACCAAATAAAACGTATACTTAATGTTTATCGCGTGTTTGTCATTGTTCTCTAGACGAAAAACGTTATCGACATATCAAATATACCGTACAATATGCATATATACATTTCTATGGATATAGGTACTGCGCAGTGCGTGCGAGCCCTTGTAGACGTACTTTCGAAACGGCGGCGGCGTGTGTGCAACGTATATCGCCGTCAGAGACTGTTCCGACGGTAATATAAAATAATAATACATATAATGATCCGTGTCGATTGGAGAATACAAAACCACGTACACATATTAGGTATACATATATCTACGCGTATATTTATATCATTACTCGCGTACGATGTATTATAATATTCGTGTTCGGTCGCCGCTGCGGCGGAATCCATTATTATTCAAAGAGCATAAAATATACGATATTATACATATTGTGTATTATACTCGTGTGCATGCATCAAACGCGTTTATTATTATTTATCCACGTGTATAATATTATATAATATACATGTGTGTGTGTGTGTGTGTGTGTGTGTGTGTGTGTGTGGATTCGACGTCACCGCCGTTCGTTTAAATGTCCATTTTTCGTTCTCGAACGCGCGTTTACCGACGAGCAGATGAGTCGGCGGCGCTCACAGATTAATTTTATACATATACACTACACATACCATAAAGTGTATAGTAGATCAATGGGTATATTATACTGTGTATTATTTTACACGCACCGCGGTATATTATTTATTATTACAGTATGTGACTACATGATTATAATACACATGCCGTGTATTATTACGATTCGGCACCAAGCAAAGCGTACACGCGTGTCTGACACGTGGCGAGAACATTACGAAGAGGAACAGAAACCGCGTACAACCCGAGTTGTCGCAATCCAAGGCTGTAATACAGAAACTCTGAAAAATTGCGATTTGCGACGAGAAGTAATCAAATGTTGATCCCCAGCCCTTTTACCGTTCCATGGATTTCACAAGACGTGCAAGATGACCGTGCACGAGACAAATAGGATGAGTGAAAGTATTCACACTAAAGAATCACTCGTGACAGTCGTGATTGTATGGGTGTATACACCTTATTTGAATAAACATCACGCGATCGTGGCATTTTTTACGCCACCACGATAAGACCCACTGCCCCTCTCCCTACGAGATTGCATTCGATACGTATAAGATAATATGCACTATGTACATATCTACCACGTTACACCACTATTATAATAATGTATACACCCGTCGACCTTTAATTGTTTGTTCTGTTTTTATCGTTCGGTTCAATGTCGTTATCGATCCCGAGATAATGAAACGGAATTAATTACAAAGATACTCACGAAGTGCGTTCGAAGTTTCGTCGTTGGCGAGGACTCGTCCCCGGAAGTCAACCCTGACATTTCGACTACTGCAATCGTTGTACAGTCGGACCCCCAATCCATAACCAGGGCCGCATCTCCAAATGTCGCACAACACCACCTGAAAAAAAAAATAAAAACATTATTATATTATACCATAATTACTATAGCTGCGCTAGATCTGACAAAACGCTTACGGTTTTACACAACATAATAATATCTAAGAGATAATTTTCCAAAAACATGAATATGAAGAGATACATTTATAAATATAATACGCGTATATTAGATGTAAGATCCAAGTATTAACCCAAATGTCATCGTCAACGAATTAAAAGCAATATGTTAATCGATAACTAATGTCTAATAGAAAATCGTGATATATTATATGCGTCCGTACAAGTCTCACACAATATATTATATTATTATAAAAACAAGTTCCTGCAAATTGTACGAGTTGAACACTGCAGATGAGATATTTCAAAAGTCAAACGTCTTCCCCTCAACAGTTACGTTGTATAAAAAACACAATCGCAGAATCTAAATTGGTTGTAGCGTATTTTTTTATCATTATTTTAAATCGGTACAGTTTTTGTATACCATTTTAATTGAAAACAATTCTTTCAAACTCTATACGTACATCACATAGTATTATTATTATCATTATTATTATTATTATTATTATTATTATTATCATTATTATTATTATTATTATCATTATTATTATTATTATTATTATTATTATTATTATTATTATTATTATTATTTTGGCTTCCAACAAGTCACTGACGCTCATATTATATTGTCGGGAACTTATGATTTCAACCGATCGAGGAAAAACGTCGGAAGTGGGAGGGGATAACTGTGGTCGCTTTTTCGTACTCCTTCGCGTGGACCCGAGAAATTAATTACAAAACTTCCTTCTCTCTCACTCCGCGTGCATGTCTCGCGCCCGCGCGCAATCTCTCTCTCTTTCTCTTTATCTCTCTCTCTCTCTATATATATATATATATATATATATACACGTAATAGTGACGCGTGTAATTAATATTCTCATAACTAACGACTGTACTTATATATATATATATATACATACGTGTATGCGAGCGCCAGCACATAGAAAAGCCGACTCGCGTGGCACATACGTCGTCGTATATAATACACACCTCGTTAAAATTAGGTGTACTAAAAACGTCGTTTTGTCGAAAACCGAGTGAACGTATTACATTATATTATATATATATATATATATATTTATAATGTAATCTCACGTGCTCACTATACGTATAGTATTATAATATACATTTTGTACTCGTTACGTTGTGTACGCGCGCGTTTCGAGGTCGGACGGGTTAATTACTATACGCGTGTACGTCCTATCGCCACCGCCACTACCACCCCCCGTCGGCTGATCGAGGGGAATTTCGGTCCGACAAACGCGGACACCTCCCCGGCGTGCGCGCGCGCTACAGAAAAAGCATCGTCCTAAGGATGTTAGTGCGGCGCGGGTGCAAAGGATACGGTGGCGGTGAGCGGTGTGATATACGATCCGTCGGTCGTCGTCGGGGGGGGGGGAGGCGTTTCGAAAATATTTTCCTCGTAATTAAAACGACGGATTTTCACTCGGCGTATTTTTTTTTTTTTTATCGTACGGAGCGAAAGAATAACAGGGGCGGGATACGAGCTCGATTTAAATTGGGTTCGTAGTTTTTTCTTCCTTTCCCCTTCCCGCTCCCGCTGCATCGTTTGCGTCGACGTGCTCACTATGTACGTACCTGCAGTGGCGTCTACACAAGGTGCCCACACGTGTATGTAATTTTTCGTAAACGATACGGTCGCAGCAACAACGATACCGATGACGACCACGACGTAATAATAATTACACTCTCGTTCCATCCTCGTTATCCGTATATATATATATATATATACAAAACGTAACACGTCGATCGAATCCCCCCAAACTATGACTTTGATAATTATAATATTATTTTATAATGGTTTGCTGCAGTGCGCTTAGACGAAGGGGATGCAGGGACGTGTTGTTTCGCTGCACACTGCACGTTGTATTCGTAGAACGTTGCATGTTAAACGATCTATAGTTTTTTGCAAATGACAATCACAGGTAACGGAATGCACATTTAAATGCATTCATTAATTCATATTTTGCACCCGGGCTTATCTGCAAGATGCAGTCAGTATATACTACGAACAGGGCGAACGTGACGGTGTATGCAATAATACAACGTAAAAATACCTACAGCCCGCGCAGTACGTAATGTAGTTCGCGGTGCGATGATTTCGTATTTCGACGCGCTCACGCCCCCGGTCCAATTTGTTTTTTGAAATATTACGTATAGTTTTCACACGTGGCGACCGATAATATTATACGATGTACGGTGAACACGTGGGTACACTTGCGTCGATAAAACACAATCCGTTTGGCGATCGATTGTTAAAATATTTTCGTTTTTATAATATTGTTGATTTGTCCTCGTATAATATGGCTTGCACACACATTTTAATAATAACAATCAACGCGCATTGCGTACGGCTCATACGCGTTTGCCACACGATAATATCGTTATGACGTATGTATCCCCCCGACGGGGAGTCGTGAGCGTTATTAAAATAATATACACATATTAACATACCTAACACGAAATACAGAGTGTCTGCAGCGTACATTTGTTTGTTTCTTAACGAGACGAACGAACTTTGAGATAGAAAAATAATTCACTCGGAGCAAACACGATCCTAATGCGTTATAATAACGCCGCGGCGGCAGGTAATTTTATAATAATAATAATAATAATAATGTATGATATACCGCATTATACACGATTTCGATTACGCTTTTTATTTATTTACATTGGGTTTTTTCCCCCCTAGTCTAAACGGTCAAAAATCTCATTCCTTTCACTATTTATGAAAACTACTGCAGTGTACACCGCCACCGTGTAATAGCACATAATATACTTCGACGCGTCGGTTTCCAAACAAATCACTGCGCATATTATCACATTATCGTAGGTACAGATCGCATATACATTTAAGTATAGGTATTCGTATACGTATCGGTTAAGTGAAATACGCGTCCACTTATTCAGAGGTACGCGCTAATTCAAGGCTAGGCAAGTTAATAGTCTTTTCTAATTCGGTCGAGTTCACTAGTTTTTTTCCAAGTCAGCATCGTTTAAGTTATGCAATAGATGTTATATAGAAAATATTGAAAATGTTATATTGAAAACGTCTATAATACTAACATAATGACGTATGATATCACCTATAAGCACCCCGGCTATATCTAATGTTCTAACAACAATATTGTACTCTGATGATACCATGATACTATGATACTACATCACTACATGATAAATTTACTTAAAATAACGTCGATTTGTCATGTAAACATTTTTTTTTTTTTTTTTATATATAAATATAGTTGGAAATATATGACCCAACACAAACCAACTATATAAGATCAACATTATTTAAACGTGTCCATTCATGTCCACCAGTCTTTAGTTTATTATACAAACGCCCGTCATTATCGATCAGGTATATAGGTATAGGGTGCCGATATATATATACGCGTTTTGACAAAAATGATATAAATCATGAATTACGTGTCACATCCTACAATTTGTTCAGAGAATAAAGGTTCTATAGAATTTGACGGGTGCACATATTCAAGTACACCATCTATAGGTTCAAGCATTACCGTGTCACTCGAAGTTCTTACCGTTTATATAGAATTGTGCGGTATAGTGTGCACTACAAAAAGCGTCTATAAATATTATATTGTTTGGAATACACCGCGTCGTGCAGATTAAAAAAAAACTATGAAAATCAACCATGACTTGGCTAGTGGCTATATATACATTATACATATTATAACACGAGAAATATCTGACCGTGAGTCCTAAAACGCGACTCGTAAATAAAATAAAAATATTATCAACAATAAAAAAAAAAAATCCTGCGCAGGTGTAATAATATAATGTCGTACGCATATAATATTATATAATATCGAAACAATGCGCATTATGTTGCAGTCGTAAACGTAATATTATACAGTAATATAAAGTAGAAATATATTATAATATGTTATATTGTGCGTACATATTTATATATATCATATGAATGTATACGTCTGTATTTGATACACCTCGGACCTGCAATTGATTATTATTTATTGATTGTGATTACATTAAATATTTCTTTATCTCAAGGTTCGTTTGAAAACTATTTCCATCGTAAAATCACGCACTTTAATATATTGTCGCAAGTTATCTACTGCAGACAAAAACGAATTTCGATTTTTTCAAAACGAATACATAATAATATACCTAATGGACTAATATTATAGAATTTAGTGAAATTTTCGTATTCTTCATATTTCCGCATAATAGTATAATACAATATCCAAATTTATTTCGAATGAATCAGAACACCGTTCGTGTACACACATAGTATGGTGCTTGTGCATATCGTTGAACATATATTGTTTTCTAGACAGACATGTTTTTATGCGTGTATAAGATCAACTCAAAGAATGATGAATTAATGAAAAGCAGATAAAAATGGGCTAGTGGGCACTATTTCTATTGGACATATATAATACAGTTCCTATAGTATATATAATATTAATGCGATTGCGTGTTGTAAAACTGAGTGAACACGTCGAATTGAAGACGTACGTGAAGGTTTTTCCAATTGGATTTGTGTACCTATTAACTTGATAGTCCATGTATATATGTATAACTATAATACGGTATTATTATTTTAAATGACATAAGGTTTACTCAATTGAATAAAGGTGCTATAATGATAACAAACCGTAGGGCAAATACATATTGTGTGTCATTCGAAACAGATTGACATACATTTAAAAAAATGTTCGATATCGCTTCAACGGGCGCCGCTTGTTGTGTAACCTCAATTCCGCCGAGGTCACTAAATAATGGAAACGGTTGGACATTATGCATCTTATCGTTAACAGGCCTACATACATAGGTACACTCATATACACACGTCACACAGAGTTTTCAAACATTATTTGTCATTATTGGTATTATTGTACCTAATCGACTGATAATGGTTATTAGCGTATAGGTGTGCGTCGGTAATAATATAGACGACCAAAAAATAATAAATAAAACGCGTTTATAACTACGACTATACACATAATCATAAAATAGTGGACGAATGTTATATCGCATCATATTATTTGGATTACAGTCGTGTTTCCCACAAGTTCGTGTACATTACAATGAAATAATTAATCAGGTTATGAATTATATGGTATATGTGAGAACTGGCGACATATGTCGATGGCACACAGCGCAATAATTTAAATAGGTAATATTTTATTATTATATAAACGCCTGCAATATCTATAATGACGTGTTCGGGTTTCCCGTATAAATTATGCACGTGCTGCTAATTTTTCCGAGTGAATGCAACAACAACGTTAGTGCGAAACCGTCTAAACTGAGCCCAAGCCAAGAGAATGCCATAGTATAGGTGAATATACTGACTTCATGCAGGACAACTGCACGCAATGAATCGTATAAAAACAGTAAAAACATTATCATGTTGATTGGTTGATGTAAAAACAGTACGTTTCGATAGCTCGAAGAGTCCTGTGGCCAAATCGTTAATAATAAACATTGCTGCACGGGTGTTGAAAAACACCTTCGGATCTTCTCTTTTGGTTTTTTTTTATTCTTATTAATTTTTTGTCTTCCGTTCTCACACCTCGCGCATTTTACCCAACCGGTCGACGTGGTATTTCCATATTGTATACACTATATTATACACCAGAGGTGGCCAACTTGCGACTCACGTCTTATTAACGAAAACCCATTTTACTTATTGTATTACAATGAATTTATTAATGTTTTCGGTATGTATTTGTAAAAAAAAATATTTTATTGTATAAATTACCAAGCTACTTTTATTATTAATAGATCGTATTGTAAAAATGATAAAATACATTTAAAATATATTTATCCATACGCGGCTCGAGAATATATTCATATGTTGGCCACCTATGCTATATACGGTTTACGAATACTAATATACTACCTATATAGATAGGTACACCCAGTATAATGAGTTCACAATTAATTTCACTATATTATGATATAATACAGCTGGTCATATACCTGCAGATACTTGTGCGCATAGTGTCTCTCACGCGCGTGATAATGAATAATTTGGTCAAGCGACTTTGTCGTGACCCGTCGATTCCAGCAGAAGCCGTCATATTATTATGTGCGTATTTACTATAACGACTCGGCGTATACGAGAAGATTCACTAAGGAAAAAAATTATTGCATAATAATATACAATATAATATATTATATACTCGAGTTTTCGCTTCTCCGAAACGCTGATTTTTACGATTATTTACACACGCACGTATAATATCTATTTTTTTCCTTTCTTTTATCTTTCCGTCGTCTGGACAAACAATGTCACCGTGTCGTTTGACCGGACGTATTAACGTAAATTATTATCGAACGCTACCGCCCGACAATGTACGCGCGCGCGACCGAATAATATTCCCGCTCCAATAGGCCGCGAATATCGGCGATGGATAACATTAATATGCGTCCTGCAGCGAGTGCGCGCGTATAATAAATATATCGAGTCGTAAAAAATTTATTTCGAAAACTATTAGACGTTTTCTAGTACTCGGAAAATGGTGTAAACGGTTGTTGTCCTACATAGTTAGTACACGGGCACTTAAAATTCTTTATGTGCGTTTAATTTGAACAGGATTATGGGTTAAGAAATTGAAGAAAAAAAAAATACATAAAACCATATTATACACTCATCGGGAGTTTATTATAACCATATATTAGATAATACGAGCACCGGTAATAATAAAAACCATATTACGGTGTATTAGGTTAATATGATATAGAAATCAACCAATCGGCGTTGAGATTAAACGGGTTCTCGTGGAACAAATCTATGTACGTCACATATGAAACGCATTTCGGTCTGGTTCAATAAATCTGGCGGCGGCGGCGTCTGAGTCGTCGAAACGGTTCGCGATAAGAACATTCAAAAGAAAAAAAAAATTATTTAACGCCCGGCGCTATTAACGAAGATTTATGGCGGATTTTATTGCTTATTATTGCAATACAAGTACGCATTATAATAATATTTATCCACTCGATGTGGACGCGGATAATATCTCGTAGGGAATTCTTTATTGGAAAAACAAACATCTAACTTATCATCGCGTATATGCACAGTAATAATAAGGAGTTCACATCAATATGCGGTGTATAGGTTTCCGGGTTTTTTTTATTGTGTTGTCGTCATGAATTGTTTTCGACAGTAAAACATTACAAAAAGGATGAACGCACGAGAGGAAAGGTAGGTATAGTGTAATGATGGTATAAGCTGGACGAATTTATAGTTTGTCATGTATTCTTACTGTCGCACGTATGCAATTAAAAACCCACTGTTAATCGATGTACAGAGACGAAAAGGCGCGTAAATCGCACTAGGCAGATATTACGCAGTCAATCGATTATAATAATGAACTATTCGAGAAGGCGTCGCAATGTAAAATGGCTGTCAGTGGGAATCTAGTCCATACCTATGTCCTGTAATATATAATATACATCATCGTGATCTGCAAAATATAGTGATCAGGGGCCATCCATTTGACGTTCGTTCGCAATTAATTTACAATAATAATATAATATTATACATACGTAATACGTTTATTACGTATAGTAGTTGGCCAATTATTTTTATTGTCACTACAATCGTATTCGTCGATAGAACGCAATAACGTCATCCACCGGCCACCGCAATAACTGTCTCATATACCTATGTAATTGCTTCAAATAGTTTTATGTTTTTCTCGGCAAGAACCGTGAAATCGGCCGAGTCGCGAAAACATTCCAATCTGAATGTGAGTAGAAAAATTAACCGACTCGTCTGTCGTAATATTATAATGATACATCTGCAGTTGTTTACATATTTTTCAAACATTCTACACTAATGTTTGATCAGAGTCATCGCGCGCACCTTATCTACCGGATTCGTAATTGTAATAATAATTTGGCACAGCTCGCGTCGTCGTGTTCGTGAAAAATCTAAAACGGTTTATGCTCGACAACTGCCGTACCCTGTGATACAGTATATGGTATATTATATGTACATGTTTCGTCGACGTAATAGCGTGACACGCAGTTAGCTACAACAGCGGCGGTGGTTTTTCGTTTACGTCAAACTCACGAAAGACTATGGTGATAACGATGAACCGCGGTTAAAATTGACCGACTGAAATTAAATAACTAATATGAAATCAATTGACTCACCATCAATAGAACGAAAGCACTCTGGATTATTTTTGTTAACCTGAAATTAAAAAAAAGAACACAATTAGTAAAGCTTAACAACACGTATAGACACACGCTAGGCACAACAGTAGTGAGGCACAATAAATAATTAACATAATATAAACTGTTGTGTTATGTAGTATCATTTTTTATTTATTTATCTTAAGCCTTTATGGCCGTTGGCTGTAACTGTTGATTCGGAAACGGTAAAGGTGGTCGTGGAACACGCATGGTTTCGTCGCTAAAAACCCACCGGGTGGTCACCCATCCGGAAGATAGTGACACCGGACCGTGTTCAACCGTAGCACTGATCAGCGACCGCGGCTAATCACTGCTTCACACCATGTGCCCAATGTTATGGCTTTGTGGCCGACAGTGGACGGGTGAAAACAATCCCAGTCCCGTAATAAGAAACGCGTCGACAAATCGACCGGCGTTTTGTTTAGGCAAAACATGCACCATAAACGACTTGAGGTAAATTCGTTTGGCGCGCGTTTGGACTTTAGGCGAACGGTAGATAACGGCGATTTCCCCTTTTCTGACGCGTTATCCCGACCATTATCGGTTTCGATCGGCTAAACAATATCATAATATGGCATACACGACGAGTCTTACGGGCGCACGGAAAAATTATCGTAGAATTTAATAATAATAGGTTGTGATTCGAATGCATAATATTTGAATAGTATACGCCGAGACTATATAGCACTGAGTTGCGGTAGCACAAATATACCTATTTGGAACACAAAGGAGAAAAAAATTGCACAAACGTGCAATAGTGCAATAGAAACCGGTTACGTTTTCATAATCATGTAAAAAAAATCCAATAAATCATCTTACATTAATTATGTAAAAGTGAAAATATCTTAAATAATGATTATCATAAAAAAAAAAAAAAACAATTGCGTAATATAAAATTGTAAATAATATGTCGCTTGATTTATTGAAATCAAATGTCATTTATAATATTCTTAAACAGGTACGTGCGCATAAAATAATTACTGGTTATTATTTTTCCAATGAGATTGTATTATAATGTACACCGCTCATCGTGGGTCCTTCGGAGAGCGGACGCCGCCGTCGGTAAAAGACAATAATTATTTTATAATATAAATACGTATTGATTTGATTTATTCGTTCGCGGTTTACTCGCAAAAAACCGTTATATTTTCGGACGTAATAATTAATATAATATAACGTATTCGTTCACGCAATATCTTATAATATATTATTATAATATATTAATGTGTATACAATATATGCATCGGTAAAAACGGGCCACATATTATACTATCGGGTAGACACGTTTTATCGAAGCGGTGAACATACGTCGATGTTTAATGTTGCAGAAAAACATTCGCTAAAAAAATAAAAAATGCTGAGAAAAAATAATAGGCGAAACAGCGTAGACTTATACTGCAGCACGGACCGATTGCGGCGGACACTGGAACGGTTTTTGAGTTATTCTTGAAACACAATGTTTCATCGTATTGATCATTTCAATTGTATATAATATTAACGACAGACGGTTTTTATCGCAACATTACGACAAATGTAATTAAAAATATGACATAATGAGCTATACTGATAGAGTGAATTCGAATTTAAATCATGATCCACGGTCAAAGGATTTCTTCAGTCTTCAGTCAAGTGCTACACAGATACGTACGTTTCGGACCCGATTGCGGGGCCAACGATTGCAGTTCGGGGTTCATCGCGACGACTATACATAATACGTTATGTCTACACATTCAATGAATATGCCTAATTATTATTTATACACACGGTTCGCTTCAACAGTACCTGGTATACTATGATGTCAGTCTTCGCCAAGATCGGGGTGCCGAGTGCTGCAGGTTACCGAGACGGTGGTACGAGCGAACGTTTTCGTTATTTTCCCATCGTTCAGTGTGTGTTTATCAGTTTTCGTTTCTTGCTATATGCCGCGGTACACGTATATGTATTACATATACGTAATACATGTATTATACGTATTATGCATTTCACGAGGAACCAGGTCACTAGAGTCTCTTGCGTTCGCGTCCGCCACGTATACATTATAATATCGTTTGAACCCCGCCCGTTCTCCTGTACGGATGTATCGTGATTGCAACGCCCGTACTCGCTCGGGTAGCTATAATATTGTACATGACGGCGTACCTATTATATATCAGTATACGTTCTCTAAGCGCCTTGAAATGCGCGATGTTTTCCCGCGAGTTGTTACATTGTTTTAATACAACTATTAAATTTATACACAGGCACGGCGACGGTTTCAATAAAAACGCGTTTGTATATTACTATACGCACCCATTCGGGTTGTGCGCGTATGATATTTTGCCGGTTTTAATTCTATTAAAAATCGCAATAAATTATCCGCGTGCTTTCGACGTACATATAATAATAGTATATTATAATATATTAATAGTAATAATAGTAATACGATGATTATATTATTATATAATATATAATATAATGAAGACATTAAAAACTATTAATATTTTGAAACGCAGCCAACGTTTAGTAGGGAATAATATATTATGACGATATATACTGTTATAAAATCGTTACGAATGTACAATTGCTGTATTTGCCAAATAATGAAGAAGAGAAGAGAGAGATAGAGAGAGAGAGAGAGAGAGAGAGACAGAGAGAGACAGAGAGAGACAGAGACAGAGACTGAGAAAACATCAAAGCGTCCACCCGGGACGGGGCGTGATAATAATAATTTCCTTATATTGGAGAACAATAATAATACGATCGTGTGTATTGTAATGCGATGTAAGCGAGTACTATTTTCGCAAAAATATATCGGGACCAATAAACGGCGTATAACAATGTATTATTATTATTATTATTATACTGTATATAGCTGGACAAAAATATTGTCTTCTGTTTCGGCCGTCGTATATTGTACGATACGATTAAATAGGTACGACGAAACGATAAGATATACGTTATGTATAACAATATTATTAGTCGATATAATTTTTATAAAAAATATGATATTTATTGTAAAATCTTTAGACGGTATTATGTGAAAAACGTAGTCAGAGATCGATACGTATGCGTGTGATAAGAAAAAATCGAATACAAACATTTGCGTAATTGCATATTTACATAAGACGGGAAATTAAGACGCATGACTTGACATTACACACGCACCTTCAACCCAATAGACAGTGAACTATGACATCAACTAATATATACCCTTGATATTAATCTACTCCCACCATTCTCCGGAATTTTTTTTAACAAAACGCAATCATATTTTGCAATGATCCGATTGTAATTATAGATAAGCTGTGACTGACCGTTTTATATAAACAATATGAACTTGAGTATTAATTACTATTATTTAATTATTCATATCTAATGCAAAATAGTAAAACGTAATGATTACGAAAATATTCCAACTCCAACAACAAAATTTACTTGATATCTGTCATAGATCAACTATATGATCTATCAACATACAACATATAACACATCCATCATATAGATCACCAACGGACCATCGAATGTAGTGTGCTCGAGAATATGCAATCTCGAATGCATACAACACGTCATATTAAAATATGTGCTGCGCATAGAGAAAATTGTCGAACTGTGTGCACGGAGTTTGTGTGGCTGATTTTATTTTATTTTTTTCATTTTTGTTACCGGTTCGCACACGGCAATAAAATGCAGTGGCATACGGTAGTCGATAAGGAGCCGCGCGGTCATTACGCGTTTACGTACACCTATATCGTGTACTAAACAAGCAAATAAAATGAACGTAGTACTTATTGTTGGCGTACGACACGTTGACGCAGAGACGAGACAACCCCGAACTTGGTTTGCGGTTACCACGGTATACACATGGTTCCCCCCGGGGACTCGACGGGCGTTTTATCACTCTTGTCTTACCAGTTGGGTGTTCACTGGTGCCCCCACCATCACTGCACCGCTGCATTCCTTTCGACGTGCAATGCGCGGTATAGGTGTATTATATATTATATGCGCGCGTTTATGACACAAACATAATTAATATCGGTTTAACGGGTTCCCCCGCGGACACCCTTCCAACGACTCTGTTCGTCGAGTGTGTCGATAATGAAATCTACCTGCGCTTGGGCGTATGTATACATACACACACACACACATGGACGCTTTGAAAAAAAAAGAAAAAATACAGTTAATACGGCATGTATATTACATATAAATATAATATAAGGTATATTCTACGAGTAGTGGTGATACGTTGTGAAAAAGGACGAGGATAGAAGGAAGGAGAAGAGGAACAAAATAACGCGCGAGAAGAAGGATCACGGCGCGCGCATAAGAGATTATAAGAACCGATAAAGAACTGCGGCGGCGGTGGCGGCGGCGCTACAACAGGTTTTATAATCTACTCTGATAGATCCATTATAAATGCTTTAATACGGTGTGAAATGAAAGCTTGTCGTCGAGTTAATAATACAGCAGCGTCTGACGACCGGCGAATCGTATACACATTATACGTATATTACATACGTATAACACGGGAGATTGGGTCGTCGCGGTCTTATAATATATATATATATATATATGCGCGCCCACCACATGCATAGGTCGAGAAAAATAGTGTATAAAATATTATTATATCGTACGTGCGTATGTGTGTATAGTTTTTAGATACTCGTTGATTTTTTTATTTTTTTATTATTATTAATTTTTTTGGTGGCGGCGCGGGTCAGCCGGAGAGCGAATATACAGGAGAGATAATGATCGGGGTTCGTTCGCGTCGGATTAATAGCGTATCGATGAAAACGAGTCTGTCAACCGGCCGACGGCGGCGGCTGACCAGAGAGACGTATACACCACACGCGTGTGTATATATATATATATATATATGTATACGTATGTAGAGAGAAAAAAAAATATCGAAACATGTGTTTATAATAATAATAACCTATTACGGCGTCTTAATGATTTTCAATTATTATTGCCGCGAACCGTACGCGCGGGCTAATAAATCGTGATCAATCAAACGCGCGCGTTCATTTCGTTCTACTACGTCGTCGTGCGCGTCGGTCGTAACAACAATAATCGTAATAATAACCGTGTACACGCGTATATATTATATCGTATTATATATTATTTTCAATTTAGTGCACGCGATATCGCGGCCGCGGTGCACTATCATAATATTATGTTATAATATAGTCGACTACCGTTTTGCTCTCCTTCTCTTTTCTGTCCATATGCTCTTTCTCTCTCTCTCTCCCTTTATATCTGGTATCTTTCCATCATGGCTATGCGCGTTTTATACTTTAAATTTTTTCCACCTTTCCGATGTGTATACAACTATTATTGCCGCTACAGCCCGACCGACCGATTGTTGTTCCGCCGACGCAATATCCACCCGGACAATGGACCGAATTTTATATAATTATATATTACGAAAACTGTCCTTCTCCTCGCTCCCTATCCGATCCTCATCGTCCTCTTGTTTACGCGTATCTCGTCATATAGTCGCCATGATGGTGTACCTAGTTCTGTGATCGTCGCCGCCGCCCCCGCTATTGGGTGTTGCCGCCGAGCGGCGGTTATTTTTCCCATTTCAAGTGTGAATTCGCGTTTGCACCTGCACTGCGCAACTTCTTATTTCTTTCTCTTTTTCGCACACACTATAATACGAGAGACTTCATTCACGCGCGGCTCCTCTTTTTTCTCCGCATGTTATTTATGTGTACATGTCGATGCGTACACGCGAAACACAATGAAAACATACGCACAAAAACACGGCCGGACGCCCCGGCGATGAAAGCGCTGTTATGTATACGCACATTGTGTATAATCACATGTGCGCAGCAGGGACAACGGATATTCATAATAAAAACTGCAGCAGATATAAATTATACAGGTCACGTCGCGTCCAAATCTGTGTGCACCGTTGCATTCGGACCGCGTGCGATGTGCGCCATTATCTGTGTACAGTATATAATATAATAGCCGTAGCGTTTTACAGGTGCAATAATACACGACGCGGTGTATGCGATCACGTCGCGCTGTGCAGTTTCTAAAATAAGTTTTCCCGAAGAATACGATGACGTGTTAAACATTTATGCACGTGATGGTAATCATAACCATATGGAAATATATAATACGATCTCGGTAAACATTCATAGTAATTGTTTATACACGTATGACATAATATTATAATACGCGAATTATTCGGCGTTGGAATCTGGAAACCAATAGAATCCTGTTGCGTAGAAATATCTATGGGTTTGATTGCGCAGCCTCGGGTACGCGTGGTTAATCCTTCGAAAAGAATATCCGAAATTGTTACAAATTACTGGGTACCGAGTCGATGTGGTATCGATATATTATGAACCAATTCAGGCTTTGTTGTGAATTTCGGAAACATGGTGTTCCTATATCATGGTACCTATATCATAGGAAATATTTTTCTTACAATAAAATATGAACTTAAAATGTTTTTGAACCAAAATAGATTTGTATAATATACAATTATATTTAAAAATAATATATGAAAACGTGTGCTATAGTTTAGAACTCGTGAAAAATTAATGATTATCATATAATATTCACTTTGAAAAAAATCACCCTGTACAATAATATATATATATATATAGCTGAGTACTGTTTTAGTGAGTTCTATAGCCGTATCAACATTAAATTTATGGACTAATGTCGTTAATGTTTACGTCACAGTTTAAGTTTTGGTATGGGTATCGAAGGGTGTGCTGGTTAAGTGAACCGTGTTTATTTCTGGGCTGCAAATTAATTATAACCGGTTTCGAGTAATGGAAATTTAAATTTACATTTTTTTTTTCATAATCATTATTTAGTTTGAATAGAACAAAAACATCGTTTCGACTTTTGTTTACATGAAATACCACTTGGCAACAAATAACAAAAAAAAAGTGAAAAAATAAAAGAAAAAAATACTCATCAACAAATACAAAACGAACAATACGATGTTTAATTATTGTTATTATATATTATCATTATCATTATCCATTGTTGAAACTATAATGGCTATATAGGGAAAATGCCTTTGAATGGGATTGGCACAACATTAGCAATTTTGTTGTGAAAAATCCCGTATATCGTACCAGCGGAAACGCAATCGACATAATGTTTCAAAAACCGACAACGATTCTCAAATGAAGAATAGTTGCTTAAATATCTGTTCGTAAAAAATAAATGAAAAGGTCGCAAAGCGATGTTTTCGAGTACAGCAGCATTGGTATCATTAGTCTGACGCAATCAGTCGTTACAACTATAGCGTAGGCAAACCAATGAATCTGTAACAGTATACAAGTATACTACAGGACGCAAATCCTGTGCAAAAATTCCGTTTCGGCAAAAACGTTTATATGGCTTCATTTTGCGTATAACTATATGGACGCGATGCGCAGAGTAGGCATACGCAGAGTAGTATATGACCGAGAAAAACGGTATAAAAAAAAAAAAAAATACAAATTAGTTCTCAGTATTGTCATCGTCTGCTAATTCGTGTACATCGTCTTACAAGTGAACGGAAATAGGTTTGTGGTGATCGTGAAATACGTCTAAACGGTGGTCTGGAAACAGGAAATATATTATGATACGTAAAAAACGGCCGGGGGAACGCGAAAACGCAGCAGTGCAGACCTTCGTGCGGGGGCGTATAAGCTACGCAGTGTTTTCGTCACTCCCACGAATCACACACGGTCGTTATCGGCCGATTGTTTTCGGTCGTCGCCAGGTCACACGTGAAATTATGTGTATTTTTCAATACAATTTCGTTCTTATTTTGCTAGGAGGGACATTCTGCACAGTCCGAGATAATTTGACATTATCACCAGAATAGTTATATTGTCGTGGAACAACTGGAACACCGTCCGGCTGTCGACCGCGTCGGCTTCGGTATACACATCTCTCGATTGTGCGCGTTTGTAATGTATATTCTTATTATCGTGTTCACGTGGAGATGTACAGTTATGTACCCGAGCGTGACACGGGAAAATCAACCTAAGACATGCTCGAGCCCCAATATTTGTACTATTATAAGAAAACAATCAGTGATTATTTCTGGAGTCGAAAGGGCAACCGCAGGGGTACCTCAGAAGAAAACGCTTTCCTCTTCACTTAGATTTTGCTTCTACGGCATATTATCCACTGTACAGGTAATTTTTACCTTACATCATTTTTAGCATATTGACATCTGGTCGTAATTAGAAATTAAACGGATTGTCCAAGCTATAAAAATATATGCCTATAGTATAAATGATGTGTATTGTACATTATTTTCGGAATTTAAAATGATATCTGACAAATAATAATTAGAGTCCAGAAGAAAACAGTGCTATTCATTATTAAAAGTACTTACTCCAAACATTATTTTGCTCCCCTCCCGACCAGGAAACATTGAAACAAACACTGACCACGGCATCGTAATATATAATAATAATAATAACAGTAATATTAATAACCGACGAACTCTCGGGTCAAAGGTGCGTGCGGGAGAGACGGTTTACAATACTATAGGTATATTTTATGTGTGCGTACGTGTAAAAACAAACATATTATGATCTCTCCGACGCGCGCGCGTAAGCGTATACGACAGCTTGTATGCAAATCCACGGCAATGTATAGAGAGAAAAACACGCGGTGCGTACGTTATTACTATTATACTAAATATATGTGTATTATACACTATGTGTTTTGTGAACATGTGCGCGTGTGTTTTTACCGAAGAAATTTTTGTTATTATTATTTTATGCGTGTGTGTGTGTGTAAACGCGTGGTCGCCGCTCTCTCGTACATCTCTTGGACCTCGTCGTGTTTGTAACGCCGCGCGAGAGCCGAGCGGGGCACGGCTGGCGCCACCATCTTCCCGGCGCGCCGCGAAGTTTATTGCCTGGAAAACCTACACACGACGACGACGACTAAATGTGCAGCCTAAGACGACGACGACGACGACAGAAGAATACGCCCTAAAGACACACTTATTTTTCTTTTCTTTTCTTTATTTATTTATTATTTTCGTCCGCGTTCGTTTTCACCATAAAAGCGATTATGGGCGGCATATAACCTACAGGTCTGTATACATGATAAAAAACATAATACATACTCGTACGAATAAACGTACAATACACAATATTATACCGCGTATAATATTATACAGAATCGTATGTTGCCATGTCCTTTCGTCACCGTGACTTTTTAACGGGCTGAAGTACACGCATGGGTGCCATGTACAGTGGGGCTCTGAGGTTGCAGCCCCCCCCATGATTGTCATGTAAAAAATTAATATTTGTGATATTCATCCACAAAATATTAATTTTATTTTTAACAAATGTTGTCTTGTAATTTTGTATGATATTAACATTATTAAAAATTGAAATGTTATAACATACAAAAAACAAATAACTATATTTTATTAATTATTAATTATTCAACGAACAATTGAAGAAAAATAAAAATAATAATATACGGTAAGAGGTAAAACAGTACATGGGTTTACACAATAATAAGCCTCCATGAAATTTTCAAAACCTGGCGCCTATTACTTATTAGCACACGTTCGTTTTTTATACATGCAATTATATAGGTGGAAATACATATTTCGATATACAATCGCTTACACGTTTAGCTGATTTAAGTTGGTTACGCACGGGGCGTTTTGATTTTACTTTCTAGACGTTATCCTAATCACTGACGTGTTTGATTTCACACTAGTGCGTGCTGCCGTGGCGTTTAAATCGCACTCCCCCAAACTTTATCTTGTGCCAAATGTTTTTTTTTTTTTTATAATATTTGTTTAATATAAATTAATGTATGCATGAATACATATAAATTCTCTTATTAAAATTTGATATTCATAATCATTTTATTTTATTAAATATTTAAGTTCAATTGTACACATATCTGAATTCGAAGTTAAATATTAATTTTACCTACGTAGAATATTATATCTGTT
Source organism: Chaitophorus viminalis (assembly GCA_025469195.1). Lineage (NCBI taxonomy): Eukaryota > Metazoa > Arthropoda > Insecta > Hemiptera > Aphididae > Chaitophorus > Chaitophorus viminalis. The sequence goes on along the minus strand of JAIPRK010000775.1, from coordinate 80,446 downwards.
ATGCGCTACACCCACCTACTTTACTTAGGTATATTAATATTGTAATGTTTATGTATATTTAAATATACCAATGTAATAGTACGCGATGAGACGCGTGCAAATGCGATGTCCAGACGACAGAAGTCGTCATCAACGGCGTTTGTATACGTTTGTATATAATAATAGATGCATTGTCCAATACACTGCGTGAAGTCCGCGGGTAAAACGTTAAGACACGATAATATAATAAATAAGACGAAGAAATAATGCGATTACGTATATAGTTTTATTTTTTTCCTTTTGCAGAAGCCTTTTTTAAAAAGTTGACGTGAAAGGGCCGTCGCAGTTGCAGGTTCAACGTGCAACAACAAACGTACAACCACGCGTAGTGTACTATATAAAGTCATGTAAAAACAGTGTTTCCATTAATTTTATCCAGTTGCGAATGCGTATATATAATATTATTATCAACTCTGAAGTCACACGCCGCGGACGACTCGGGTGCAGTGGCAAAATTGGCGAACATCGCGTCACGTAAAAATAACCGTCAATTCGGATGTATTAATATTACGCGTGTCGCGTGTGCAGTCCACGCAAAGATCTCCCGCGTCTATTGCATTCACTTAATATTGTAGGGATAATTGTAATGGCGAGACGACGTTTCGTTGGCGTTCACCGGTGGCGCGTGGCGACGACTTTCGTACAAGCGTACGGGTTATAATATCTTGAGGCCCATAAATCATCGACTTTTCCCAATTAAATTGGTTTTTCGAGGAAAGAGATTTGGACGGGAGAGCATATTATAATCGGCCGCCCGTCGTCATATTATTATTATTCTAGGTACACGCCATATTATAATACGCCATAATATCATACGTATATTAGGAATTATAGCATTGCGCCTGCATTTGGCCCCTTAGAGTATTTCGTATACACATAGGTACCAGTTTGTATGGTGAATTAGGTTTTTCGGCTCGCAGCTACGTTTTATTATCCGTATGCATAGGTATATTATATGCAATGCGCGTCAGTATTATAATATTAAATAACCTTCGGCTTTGAATGATCGTCAATCTCCGCCCTACAGCTGGCCGCGGTTTGATATATTCACGAAAAGCACACATTTCTGTTCGGATACTTAAAACACCCATTAATCAACCGATCTTATATTATGTGTGCGGGATTTAAATTCCGCGCGCGTACGCACACGCATACGCATACTCGGTGATACACACACGCGCGTGCGCGCGTATTATATATTTGTTTCGACAAATTCGTTGACGTCTAATCGAAATCGTTGCATAAACTTTTATGACCCTTTTTCTTTTATTCTTCTTCTTTTTTTTTTTTTAACACCTCTTCGAAATAATACTCGTGCGCTATATAAACAACGGATATATATATACAGATAAACATTAATTTTAAACAAACACGATTTCCGCACTTCGACAAGCGCCCGGAATGCGTTCCGAAGTCGTTTTCAGAAAACGAACACGGTCGGATACATCCTACGTATATTATTTTAGACGATCGTTAAAGGGTTTTTTTTTTTTTTTAATCGTTTACCAACATGTACAAACGTGTATGTATAGATACATGTGTATTATTTGAACATGTAAAGTTTAAACGAAAATAATTAAAAAAACAAAAAATCCGTTCAATCAATTTGAATAATTGAACACGACTATTATTGTATTAATTTTTCTTTATTTTTTTCTTACATTGTTAAATATCATAATGTGGTGGTCTTTATACGCTACAGAGTGTGATGGAGAAAAAAGAAACACTACACATAACAATATAATAATTTATATAGTATAGGTATATGCATGTATGTTGTACATTATAGGTGCACGTTACGCGCATGATGTTCTTCCTGCTTGTGCTATATACTGCGTTTACTGATGCAGTGGTTGCGCGCATTTGGTGTATGCATTTGGTATTCGTTGCATTTTAATGACTAATTTTTCTAATTTAATGATTACTTTTACCAAGTTTTACATTTGTAAGTGTAAACATGTATATTTAAATGGAATAACGAGTAGCCGCGGTAGACAACGATCGTCGCTATTCAATCGATTTTGAAAATCGTTTTTGTGTTCTTTTATTGTTTTTATCGAACGAGAACGACGACGAAAATTAAATAAACAATAATTAAAGTACAAACATAACTATTCTATATCTTAGTATATATATATATATATATATATATATATATATATATATATATGTACATGATACAAATAAAACCTTCTTCGAATATAATCATATATGAACCGAATACTTGTCGTTGCATTTTATTGGCTTTTGCCCCGGATTACGTGTTACGCGACTTGGGACATTTCTACGACTTCGATCGATTGTGTGCGTACAACCTACATACAGTATTATACGCTGGACGGCGACGACGATAAATACCGAAACGCGTGTTCATACACACTCTCAAGCACACGCCAGCGGTTGGTACAAATAATATTTAAATCTGTCTCCACTCTTTGCACGACAAACAGTAATGTGAGTATTTAAATGTAAAATAATACGAGAATTCAATCACTCGGCGGCGGTGAGTGATAACAAGTCGGCATGTCGAGTGCCGTGGCAGCTGTTTGTTTCTTTCCAATTTATTTTTATTATAATTATTTTACTACTTTGTTTTCGTCACCAGATCTCGTTCCAACGCCACACCGCGGTGTCAATATAACACTGTCGAGTAGGTGCGTTGTGTCTTAATTTCAGTCCAGCACGACGTATACGAATATAATATGGTATAAATTCGGACGTTTCGGTTCCGTCGTAATATAAAATATATAACAGTATTTATGAGTACCACGAAAACTTATTATTTTTTAAGTATAGTATATGAAGTTAAATATTATCATATTTTATCGCCAATCCGTATTCTATAATTATGAATCATCATGTCGAACTCGAAGCTATTTTTGAAGTGCCAGTAAAACGTCGCAGTTATTGGCAATCTGCATGGATTCAAACACGATATAATACTATAACGAATAATGATTTATGAAGTCCATTACCATATTGGCGAGTATTGGTGATTTTTCACGAATTGGCCAGGATGTGTGAAAATTGTTTTCGGTTGTACAAAATAAAGAACATGATACTGTAAAAATCAAATTTCGGTTCGATAAGAATTATATATGGGTAATGTTGGGATAACTTTACCGCAGCACGGACATGGAGATTTGATTTTTCATTGTATTGGCAAGGGTGTAAAAAATGAAGTACATAATACATTAATACTATATAATTTTGAAATGAAGTTTCTGATAAAGAAGTGCTGGGATAACGGACCTTGATTTATGCAATGTTGTAGGGACACTGAGCATTTCACATCGATCGGTGTTTGGTACAGGTAAACAGATTGCCGCTATGGATGTTCCAATCGAACTTTTGATTGAAATACACCAGTATTGTGGTTGTTTTGAGAACGCGACCGTATAATATGATGCCAACGAGAACGACTCGGTGAAACGACTAGTATAATATACGTGTATATACCGCATTTGATTTTGACGTTACCGAGAAAATAGTAAAAACATAATATTAAAAAATAAAACTGCAGTGAAACTGTACGCATTTTATGCGGTTTGATCTCGAGCAAAACGCGTTGTTGTTATTATAACCCCGATATCGGTGCACTTATCTTGGTCGTCGTATAACACGGACAGCACAGTCACTCGCAAACTGTGTACACAATATAGTATATTACAACAATGTGTGTGTATATGTGTGTGTGTGTGTGTGTGTGAGTGTGTGTGAGTATTGTTTGTGTTGTATTTTGAGCATGGAGTAATATAAAAACAACTCGATAATTGACCGCCACCGTAAAAAAAAGAACTCCAAAACGTTTCGCAACAGAATTTTTCTGATTTCATACGCGCACAGTAAATACAAATCAAACCAGCTTATAATAGGACCGGAAAACAGTGACAAAAATGTCTTTTATATTATTATAAATGCATGGGAAGGGAATATTTTTAGAAAGGTAGTCGAACTGTAATATAATGATATATCAATATACTTTCAGATAAAATCGATTTCGCAAATCTGTTTACCTATGTTTGTTTGGAAACGCAATTATTAGTCGCCAAAACACATTGTGTATAATCCACCAAAATATGCTATAATTGTAAGAAAATCATAGGTCAGTTTTCCCCATCTACCGGTGAGCTAATAATATACGTAGTAATATCGGACACTAGCTTTGTGCGCGCCACCAGCTATATGTGTCACATAACCGGGTCCGGATCATCATCGAGACTAAGATTCCATAAATGGATCGTTCACAGTCAAGATATTTTGATGCCAGAAAAAAAAAATCGACCAATAGCAGAATATAATATTACACCATAGTTGGATAGTTTACACGGGGATGCGCCGCATACATTATAAACTTGATTGTTCAACGACGAGGGAGTAGACTGCGAAGAAATCAAATCTTGTCGTGTACCACACCACAAGCATCTATGTATACACAATATCACTGCCTTGTTTCCGATCAATATACGTTACCGCATTATATGGTGTGCACGGCAGTAATTTCTGGTCTCATTTTGAACCACGGACGTGATAACGTTTTAAATATAGCCATGATCGTGCGTCTCGGGCAGGTGCTCGCCATCACGGATAATATGTGTAATATAAATCGCATGAAAATCAGACATCATTGCGCACCCGTTTCTACACGTTATATTCGGCCCGGTGGAAACATGCGCCAACGCAGTTCGATCGTTTCACTGGACACTTCACTAGCCCATTTGCGCGCGTTGAACGGAGCGCGGTCTTTTTCTCAATGGTTTCGCGGCGTTTAAACCGGTCGCCGCCAATCGGACATCCATTTTTATCACCCGGTGGCTTCAGCGATATAATATTATATTATGTAGTGTACACGTTTTTCCGCGAGACATATTGTGGCAGATACGTAGGCGCACATACACCGTGCACTAGTAGCTGCAGAATTTACACGTAATATTATTATCATCACAGCGCACATCGCGGCCGGCCGGCAGCTGGTTGGCGGCGAGAGTCAAACGCGCGGCGGGTGCGGTGAATTTGCTTGATTTCGTTTTCTTTTTTTCTTAATTAAGTTATCATAATATATGTTTGTATTACACTGTGGGAATGACACGCCACCGCGGGTTTTATTTTAATTTTATTTCCAATCGACATGCGCGCAATATTGTTTCGGCCAAATTAACATAAATTAATATAAATCACGCGCGCATCAATATAACGCGGTATACGCCTAACTTATGATATTATACCTAAATGGTATTCACACACACTCGAAAACACTCAAGCGCACGTACGTACAACGAGTATAAATGTATAATGTGTGCGTGTAAGTACGTTTACTTTTTGTCTCGTCATAATATTTTTCCTCGCTATATACAACAATATAGCGTCTCGTTTTCATTTTTTATATCATAGTAAAAACAATTAATACGTAAAAAATATTAACTATCAGGATACAAATTATTATTATATTTTATTATGCATTATAATGTACGTTCTAATATTATATTTTAATTCCACCTAATCGCGAGCGGCAAGGAAATTGTATATAGGCATATAGGTGCGCGATAGTACACTGCGCATTCACCGTCAACGTATTATTATAATAATATTCTAGAACGAAGATGGAGGGAAAAAAGAAAAAAAAATATCTAAATCCCGCAGTCGTACATACGCGTAATAAATTAAAACGCACAATTTCCTCGGATAACGTTTCCTCGCGACGGCGCACGTCATCATAACGTATGTACAATATAATATAATGTCTATAATATTCTTTATTACACGGACACGCGCGTTATCGTTTTCGTGTGTGTGTGTGTGTGTGTGTGTGTGTGTGGTGTAGTCATTTTGAAACCGGTCACAAAAAGGAAAAAGAGAAAAAAAAGAAAGAAATAAAGAAAAACGCAATGCTTTATAATTTCGGACCGCGCACATTTCTCACAAGACGTTCTTTTTTCCTTACACCGTGTTACAAAAATAATAATTGTATTATAAAGCGTTCGTCGACATATTATAATATTAGAGAAGCTGCACGGGTGGCGGTGTGTGTGTGTGTGTGTGTGTAGTGTATATATATTATATGTATTACACTATAAGTGTATTTGAGCGCGTTTTCACCCATTATTTATAATATTAAGATTTTATAACCGTTTTAGAACGTCGTTAAACGTCACGGACGAATCGGAAAATACCCCTCCGCGCGCGACCACGACGACGACGACGCTCTGCCGCCGCTGATTATTGTCGGCGACGGCGCGCGGACAGACGGAACACCGCGTGTATCATTATAAGGTCTGCCGCCACGGCACACGAATACGCGTATAATTCCATTTCATTTCACATATATATATACCTACCGATGTTGTACACACGATTGATGCCGATACTGTATAATGTAGTTTGTCATTAAAAAAAATAAATAAAAAAATAATGAAGAACACTGAAAATTATCTCACGAGCAGAAACGTATGTACGTAAGATACCCAAGTCGAAACAACCGATTTCAGTATCATATCTTGCCCACCGCTGCCGATCGCCCACTCATTACTGTAATCATGTATATACACGTATATTATATAGGTACACGGTATAAGAACAAAATATCATCTTACCCAAACATCCTCTAACCTATCCCTCTTCTCATCGAAAAACAATTATTCGCCATGAAATCGAAAAAATATACGATATATTGTGTAGCAGACTCAACATTTTTAAAAGGCAAATCAAAATATTTTACTCACCAACTATGATTTTTCAAAACTCACTTTTTATAATTTGTTATACGGTGCAAAAATAATACTTATACTTATAATATGTGTAAGTAAATAATAAATAAATAATTATAATGTAATTAATTATTATATTATGTAGCAAATATGTAGCTAACTTACAAATATTAAAAATATCGTATTACTTTAATTGACAACGAGAAAGAGAAAAATAACTTGTACAAAATAATAATTTTTTATGAGTTAATTTTTATTTGTTTCAACACATTGATTACTTACATTAATTTTCATCGGGACGTTTTGGTTATTTCGAAACTGGGAAGCAAAGGTGCAAGAACGCCACGAACAAATGCGGTGAAAGTTGATCCGTTTACGAGATCGTAAAAGTCGTTCGATTAATTTTCTATCTATTTGTACTGTTTTTGTTTATAATATTTAATAGGTGTATAGGAAACGTTTATCCAAGACCATAATAAGATTTGACACAGCAGGTTGTACGCTCTATCGTACGTGCTATATATACCTACTGCTACAGTTATGTTTATCGCGAAGATGTCGTTTTTTTTTTTTTTTTTATCGCCATAAGCGTACGCGTGTAGTGTTATTATAATTATTTATAAGTACTGTATGTGCATAGGTACTATTATTACATCACACAAGTACTTTTGATCGCCACCAGACCGTCGATCGAATAAGACTCGAACATTGGGTGCGCTCCGGCCTGCGGTACACGAACAACATTTTTTTTTTTCGTCAACGAGTTGTTCGTTGTCCATGATGTATAACGTATACTACACGCGTATTATAATATCATGTTTTGTAATCACTAATCGGTAGTCGAGAACGCGAACGTCATACAATTATTAGGCACTTGCCGCAGTTGATACGACAACGAAACGCGCGCGCGCGCGCACACACCCACAATACTCTGCTGACACACGCGTATACGTTCAATAAATGTTTATATTTTATATTAATATAATATATGTATTAGTAATATTATTGGTATAATTCGCTTTACGTGTTGCGCAAACACGTGCGCATTCGATATGTCAATCGAATCACTACGGTCGTCCGTACGACATATTATTATTGCACGCCTGTAATTATTTAATTGGACCAGTGTTATGTAAAACGTTTAATCGGTATTTATATTGTGTGCAGACGTCGAATGCCATTACGATGTTATTCATAAATCATAAGTCAATTATCACGCCGTTCCAACGAAACGTAAACTTATACCTACTCGTATACTATATGGATTCGCTTAGTTTCCACGAGGAAAAATAAAAAATTAGCTGTTTCACGTATCGTAATCTTATACATTAATATTGAACGAATTCGAATCAATAAATTTCGAGTTCAGTGCCCGCACGCGTACGCGTATATGATTGCGCTCGAATACACGCAGCGTCCGATGTAGGTGTATAGGTAGGTCGTAGGTATAATAATAGTCAACCAAACGGCGTATAATAGTTATTTCAGTTATTATTATATTTTTTTTTTAACTATCGTTTAACAAACCACCAAGGTGATAAAAAAAAACAAATTCAAAACTAATAATAATGATAGTAAAAAAAGAAAGTATAAACGCCACGTCATTAAATATTAAATCATCAGATTTTAGTGCGCTGTCTGAAAAGATAAAAGCCGTTCGAAAAGTAAGTAGTGTTTTGATAACACGCTGCAGCACAGGACATAATAGTTATAATATATTAATGTACTCATGTAAATCGAGCGTAAAACACTATAATATAATATGAATGTATACACGGGTTATAAATTAATGACGTGGTCTCATTCGGCACGCGCCCCGAGCGAAACGAGCGTTTAATATACGGCGAGTAGTACAATATTATGATAATAGTAGTAATAATAATATAATCAACAATATTCCGTCTGTTTACAAAACGTTTGACATCCCAGGTAAATTGCGACTGAGATGAGTTACGACCAAGATCGACTTCATGTGATTTTATTATAATATTAGTTCGTGCGAACAACGAGAGAACTCGACGAAAATGTATATATTATTAGCCGTACTAGTAAATAATAACAATAACAATATTATAATACAATGTAGTTTTCCAGCTTTACACGATATTACGCGTTATGATAATAATGTCACACGAATAATATATTATGATATGTTTGACGGCCATAATGATATTACACATTATGTATAAATGATCCTAATATTATGTATTCGAGAAACAACACATCTGCGAAACTGTACCAGAAAAACGATAATGCGTTCTACACTTTTACATCGCATTATAATGTATTACGCACCTAATACAGGCGTATATGAGATATGCATTAAACTGTTCACGCGAACTCGATTATTCCTCTTACGTCTGAACGATTATCGCCACTGAACGTGAAATCTATATACTATTATAATAAACATACGTTGCTCGAAAGTAATTTTAATCACTGTGTTTCGAACATATTTCGTATTGTTATCATTGGCTATTAAAAACAGAAAAAAACCATTACACGTCAAAGATAATAATAAAAAAAAAAAAGGTCACGACGTAACAATACATAATTTTTGAATATAAGACAGTTTCTAGCCGCAAATGCAAACAATTATTATTATTAAAATTACGGTGGTATAAATAAGCGAACAATTTATTACAATATTATGATGTGTAGTGCAGTGTACGACTCTAACGTCATTACGCAATATTTTTTTTTACAGAATAATAAATCATCGTGCGAGTGATAAATTGTCTAAAATACATTATTTTGTAATCAGCCTGCTAAGGGGAGAGTTTTCGGGGTAAAAGCACAACGAGGGTATTTCGAATAAACTGGATATCTGTCGGTGTAACGACAAAATATAAGTCCTTCTCGGACAGATGAATCCTGAATCGGCTGTTTTTTTAACTCTTCAGGAACAATAAACTGAAAAAAACATTGTTGCTGTGATTGCGTGATAAATAAAAAAAAAAAAAAAACGTTTACTTTATTAGAATATTTTAAAACTATACAAATATAACGTTAATTCGAAATTAAAACAGATTTTTTCATCTGCTATAAATCAGAAAATATTATTATATCCTATCAATTAATATTTATAAACGTTTTAAAACATAGTAATACTATTATCTAGAACTATGTGTTGTCGTGTAAACGTTAAATTTTATGGCTTTAGTAAAAAAAAAATTAAATATGTTACGTCATTTCAAATGTATATTATTATTATTTATTATTGATCAAAACATGTGAATTTCGTCCCGGTCAAGCCAACTTCTGATGTATTCCGAGAACAAGGGCATTGTTGGACTCGCAATAAATGCTGCGTTTATTCCTGTGGCTCACGCGGGAAAGATTACGTGATCGCAAGAATGGGGCGTTAATAACGTGTATACAATAACGTGGTAGAACAAAAAAAATTTTTTATTAAACTCTTATATGAGGTCCGAACGGATCAGTCATCACGTAGTATACAACTGCAGTTTACTCGCCGATGTCGGGAAAAACGACCGTCGAAATCCCGTAGAATTTTCACACGTGTAACATTTACATTACGGCCATATCCGATCGCGTACACTGATCTCGTTGTAAGTCCCGATTTCCGATAGGATTCGCGTTTTTTCATGTCGTACACGATAATATTATTATCTTGCACTGCACATTAAAAACCAGTTGTCCCCACACGCGCCGGTTCGCACACATTTATAGTATTATTACGATTATATTACGACAAATGGCGATTAAGGACCACGTTTTCGTTTTGTTTATATTTCTATGGAGGTCACGTTACAATCCGAATAAATAATAATAATATTACCACGCGCATAAGGGTTCTCTGTTACGGCCGTCGGCGCCGAAGTTATGGGCAGTGGCGATTGTCGTGCAGTGCGCAGGATTAATAGTTTAGATAATAATAATAATAATAATAATAATAATAATAATAATAATAATAATAATAATGGCATAAAACGTTTTTTATTTTAGAAACCGATTCAATAGAAACGCGAGTCCTGCAAAGGAGAAAAATGTTACGACACCACATGGTATATTAGAAGTAGTAGGTATAGTACCTAGTTTTTTATACCAATAATATCTTTTGTGATGTAGTGAAAACTGCATTTTGTTTTTGTTTTCGGGGTTTTTTTTTTTTACTTTACCAAACGCGAAGGATCGTTTTTCACCGGTCGGCGAAAGGGTTCTCTCTGAGTCCACAACGGGCGGTGGCGGTGGCCAATTTAAATTGCAAATCTGCCGCCGCTACATTAAAGAGGAGGGTGGCGGTGGTGACGGAAGAGGGTGTGTGGGGGCTATATGTATATTGTGTGTACGGTCGTCGCGGCGGGAGCGCCTTCGTTTTTGGGGTGTGCGCGCCTGCCACGTCGCAACCGTCGAAAGGTGCAGGGATATTATTATTATTATTATTATTATTACGTTTCAATGTGCGCCGAATACAGAAACACACGACTACACGAGCGTGTACACACACATTCATCATATGATATTATATTATTTAAATGTAAATCACACCACCGCCAGCGAAGGGTTGAAATATATACGCTCGGACAACGGATGCTAGTCGGGGTATGGGCCGCGGGTACTCGTGCGAACGCAAAACCACGACCGGGGATGGGGTGCGTTTAATTCTAAAATCACATTTCTCTGTATGCGTACATCTCCGTGGTTAACCACGTCCGCGACGAAACGCCGACCCGCAGCAACGCACGCGTAATAGCATATTATAATAACAATATTATACTAAACTGCAATAATAGTGTACATTTGGTACGAATGCCGCGTTTGCGAACAATTATTATTACAACATGCCGCCGCCGCCGGGAGATGACACGACTGACGCTATAATGTGTTGTGCAACACGCATAATTACCACCGCGGTTATATTGCACGTGCGGCGGTGATGACAAGTCAAAAAACAAACAAATTATAATATAGGTAATGATAAAAAAACAATGAATTTTAAACAGTTGAGCTTAGAGAAATCTGTTCGGGGCTATTGTATTATTATATGATATGAAATCGGTAAAAAATTAAAAAGTCATGACATTCATTCAGGGGTGCATTTTGAAATTTTACGAGCGATTAAACGTAGTAATCTTTCAAAGGGACATATATGTACTTAATTATAGTAACGAGCGATAGACGTATTATATTGCAGTGGTGCACGTGACGTTTTCGCGGATATTTACATGCAGCTCGACGACCGGTTCGTGCAGAAATAAGAATCCATCGTTATGGCCGTGGTGCATGATAACGCTACGTCATCTACTGCAAATCCTGAAGTCGTTTCCCAGTAGATAAAAAACAAATAAAAAATCCGTGAACCTTTTTTTCCAGACGCCGCGATTATATGGATTCCTGTACGGATGTCGAATAAATAACCCATGTGACGTCGTTAACTTAATGCAATAGGTAATTATTACGATATTAGTTTTAAGATATTTTCTCGTGAATCTCGCGAGTCTAAACGTAGCAATGAGAATTACGGGACGAAACGCGAGGGTGCGGGGAGAAACAATAGGACATGGTTTTACCGGGCACGCGTGTTTCACCGTCCGTCGTTGCGCCGTCGCCGTTAACATCGCATGAACGCGTGCATATTATTAATATTAAGTACCTATATACACGTATATTATATAGGCAGGTACTTTGCCGTGGCCGATGGTTTTCGTCTCGCTTGTTATATGCGTTATTATTATGCACACTACGGTATTTGCAAAAATCGACCATTATCAACATGGTACTTACACGCGCGTTATCAGTACACCGCCGTATAACAGCCCTTTGTCGCGACGATCTGGTATTGCTTCAATATGCGTACATGTACGTTATTGTCGTTCAGACTCTAGCTCGTATACCGGCCGATTTTCCCATTGCCATAAGGGTCACACACTCGCGCACATGCACAAACGTATATACGTATAGGTATAGGTAGTGTATATTATAATGCATACGTAGTTTTATTGTCCACCTCGACACCTTCGTAAAGTTGTTGGTTTTTTTTTATGAACACTTAAAAAAAAAAACACTCAAACACAAATCTCCGTAGTACACCGGTAATCGTTATAGTATATATATATATATATATATATATATATATAGGTATTTACGAATGCATTTTATTTTTTGAAGCCACTCTTTGGCCAACACTCAAGAGAGTACGGTAGAGTGAGATGTAGATATAGATATGAAGCAGGAAAAGAGAGAAAGAGAGAGGAAGATTGTGCAAACCCTAATGGTGTTAAAATAACGCAAACTATTATCTTGTTTACATGGCAATGTTCAAAGTAAAACTATATCCATACGTATATATTCTTATATTAACACATTTTTGTGTTGTGAAAACCGTGTTCCTATGTATTGTGTATTATTTATAGGTTAAAAATATACGAGTACCGTTAACGGGTATTGAGTAAGCCCTACGCGCCTCGAGAGAAACCAAAATAGTGTCGATTATATTAAAACTTATGAATGTGGGTTGATTCTTTACAAAAATATAAGTATTATAATTATATAATATGTGTACATTGTTAGAATTATAGTATACTTATGTGTAGTATTTTATTCGACTTATTGGTTATTTTGGTATAAACATTTAAATTAAAAATCAACTTCAATACTAGGTAGTGGACCATACAAAACATATTTCGGTCCAAAGTTATGCTTTTCGAGAGCAATCAGATTATTGGTGATTCACCAGAATCGTTAAGTTCAACGATAACACGCGTTATACACGAAGAAGGAGACGCACTATTACACTGAGAGAGAAAGAGAATCTACAGTTATTCCAGATTTACGTAGAGAAAATTTCCTTTTTAGGATGAAAATCAAGAGAGAAAAAAACCAAGCGTGACAAATCTTTCACTCAGCCATCGATCCTGATTTATGATCCATTAGCTTTATCTGCAAAAGAAAAACGACCATTTGTTCGGTCGCCTCGGAACGTTTATGTGTTTTGTCGAATGGTTGTGCATTGCGCGGTGGTGATGCAGTCTATGTTAAGCACTCTCTGCGGCAGTTAACCGGACGAATAACGCGTCGTTTCCAGCCGGCATATAAGTCCGGTCACTGGATGGGAGTGTAGTCGCAGTGCAATAACGAGAACCGACAAAAAGTCAAAATATCATACGGTGCATTATAATATTACGAACTGTAAGCAAAGGTTTTTCAACTCGCACACGACAAACAATTTTTATAGAGGCTTGACGTCGAATCATTCTACAGCGTAGTCAGAACCGCATGCACTTTACAACAACACAATTGATGAATACTAATAGTATAATATAGTTTGTAAGCAAAAGGTATTATTATAATATTATAATACATAATATAATGCATTGTAAATAGTGATGTATTTCATTTGTACATCGAATATACTATTATGAGAGTTTACGATGAGTGTGTGTACAGACGCAGCGGAATATATACCCCTCGGAATCGGCGTTTCGCAATCAAGTGGTCGTTGGAGTAAAAAAAAAAAAAATGAAAAATGAAAAATAAAAATCGGTTAATCGATTTGGAAACAAAGCGATGTAGATTTTTTTTTTAACGACTTCTACGTGCCAGGTCGTACGTGCGCCGTCCACCGTTGCAGTCTACACACACGAGCTGATCGACGACTGCAGCTGGGGATACGTCCAATACACATCACAAACACTGATGCAGCCAGAAAAATGCAGTTCAGTGTGTGTGTGTGTGTAAGCATATCGTGTATACTACGCTGCAGCAATGTGGTTATACCCGCACAGATTGATGGCTCGACGTGCGTGTGTAATAACGCATAGTTAGTTGAGGTGTATTATTTATAACATTATGTGTTTTTGGGCCGCTGAGGTGATGATGTTAACGTGGTTCCATGGTGAGTGTATAATAATAATAATAATTATTATTATTCGTCCACACCGATAAACTCTCCGCCGTCGTGTCGACACCGCCATACATCAATGATGGAGGATATTCGTCGTTAAAACTGCGTCGTTTGACGTGCGGGCGTGTAACCGTCGATTTTCGGAGGCGCAGAGTATATACTATAATATAGCAATACAGCATTAATGTAATACTACGTCCGTAGACCGCTCTCATCGTTGAAGCCTGCACACGGCTGGGCACCGACGTTCGGTCGATCGGCTCGAACAAATTAACATCATAATACGCTCGCCAATATGAATATTAAACACGAAATGCACTCTTTATAGCGTTTTTATTTCTGACCTATCGTGATGTACGTCGGGCAGTAAGAAAATGAACCGTAGAACTTTTTCGTTAATATAATTTGTATGGACTGATTGCGTTGCGGTTTTATCTTCACCGGATTGCACTACCGTTCGGCCACACATGCTCGTGAAAAATATATTCAGACTCTTTCTTTGAAAGTTGACTGCGTATCGGAGTGCCGTACGCCGGTGATAATATAATAACAGCCGTATAATAATAGCCGTCCAATCAGTACAATATCGATGCATGTTTTTATTATTATTATTTTTTTTTGTAGTCTCCATCCTCCGACTCCTTATGACGGTGAACGTGACGCAAAATATTTAGTAGATAGTGTATATATGCACATAGGAAAAGCAATTCAATAATATCTTTACATTCTTTTGAGTCTCGCTTATCTTCTTCGGTTGGCGCGTACATAATATTTTAATATTCTAAAAACCGAGAGTATATAATAATAATATATAATATAATATGTATATTGTATATGGTTATAATGCAACCTTGATTTTTTTTCAAACTCGTTTAGGTACGTCTATTTTTTTCTCGTTATGCGTGTATTCGTAAAGTAACAGTGCATATACAATAATTGAATCCACACGCGCGCACACACACCTACATATGATAACGAACGTGGCGGGATAGGATAACTATATATATATAATATTATGTAGATACGCCGTGTGCGTGTGTCTTGTGCACGTACAACTGCACTGTTCTAATACTGTATATATATATTATTATGCACGTGAAAACATTTTCCCAAAATTTTTGCACCCACATTCGATTGTATTTGTTTCTCCATTCGTAAACGTTGCCTATGATTTTTCGCTTCGACAATTTCCATTCAGACGTAACCGTACGAAACACATGGTTAGTTACATCCAATTTACGTCTGTACATAATATAGTAACGTCGCGGCGAGACAGCACACGCAGTCGGGTTTCGCGGTAAGTCCATCGGATGTCTGAAAATGGTAAACTTTTGATAAATAATATATGTTATACATGTCTGGGGAGTCTGATAAGTCGTTCCGAGCTAACGAATCGCGGTATATGTTCAAAATCGACGTTGAAAAATCGGTCCGCTGGGGGAAAAAACGACTGTGATGAAATTAGGTATCCAAACCGTTTTTATTATTGTAAATCGCTGAAAATGTATATTTTTCATATTGCTGAGCTTATTTCAATGATAATATTATTTAATGTAAAACACGCGAATAATCGCATGTTTCATTGCGCCATTTTAATGAAATGAACGTGAAAATGCTACTAATGTATAAATGTCGATTAAAATGTCATCGGACCTCGTCAACGATAATTTCAATTATTATTCGCGAAACCATCTGACCTGCCATAAAATAATAATTGTTGAACGTCATTTTTATTTTATTGTTGATTAAAAGCCAAGGGAAATTCGTTTAAAACTATCTATACGTCATTGAGATATACTCGTGTAATATACAACATATTATACTACGCGTATAGCCCCATACATTTTGAAATAAATTTTATTGATTGAAAAAAAAAATCATTATAATGGCTACTATCACTTCTTAAACTCAGAGCACCTCGTGACCGACCCAAGGAGGACTAGTTTCAATACCTTAATCGGTCTTGTATATACATATTAGCCAATAATTACTTATTTTTATCTTAGTTATTTGTTAATTTGTGCTTGTTTACTGTATTCATTCTTAGCCGAGTGGTGTGGATCAGCAGCGTGTATGGATCAAATAGCTTTGAGATTTCGAAAGGCTGATCGATAAACATTAGGTGGTAATTGTCTCGACGATGGACGTGATGACGGGCCCACGAGTATTTTAAGATAACTGTTGGCGTTTTATAATTACAATTGCTAAGAATACTTGCGGTGAATCGATGGTAAATAACCAACCTCATTACACTTAAGTTTTTGAAACGAAACTGCGATCTGACATTCTGACCGGTCATTTTTCTTTGGAAATGTTAAAAGGATTTCAATATTGAAGCGTATTAAGTGGTCATTAGACATAAAATATTACCAAAAACTCTCAATGATACTCAAAAATATACTACAAAAACGAAAGACTATTTCACTAAGCTTGATATAACCCATCATGAAAGAAAAGTATTTCTTTTATTTATATAATTGACGTTATTTAACTAAAATAAATATAATGGATTCCTCATCGTTTTGTTATTTTAAAATAATATATTATACTATAGTATGATGAAATCAATGGAAATAAATGTATGGGTGGGTTTTATACAAAATTAGGTATAACTCACAAATCATTTTCGTACATAAAAAATAATATTCGATTATAGAGCTTATTATATTTTTTTTTATTATCAATTCATAGGAAAACAAATTTAAAATTTTGATTTACAGTCTTGCAGTCGCCCCCTCAATCATAATGTAGAATAAATTATGACCAAATAAAACCATTCATAATGCACACATCTTGAGTAGGCTTTTATTAGAAATCAACTCTATAAAATATCTACCTAAATCTTTATCAAATAATTGCAATAATTCTATTACAATACGAAGAATGAAAGATGGAAGATGTGTGAGCAAGGGAGAGTGAGAGAGTGAGAGAGAGAGCTCTTTACACGGATAGGCACGGGGGATGGGTGATAGAGAATAGTGATGTGTGTCGGGAGTTTTCAGTTAATTGATGACTCTTATATTGGCCGTGAGGCACTTTCATGACAATGAGAACGAGCCTGATCGCATTAGTGTCTCCGATGAAACAAGTTATTGACTGGCTATTATTGTTAACGGTAACCGTCGCGGTTAACTCGCGAGGGCAAGTGTTTAATTGTGTGATCTCACCTTTGATCTATCCTCCTCTTCGTCACTTATCCACATCAATGTCTAAAAGATTTTGTCCTGTAGATCTGATAGCGTTCTCGAGCAAATAGTATAGAAACCAGCCATAATTGAAAATTAAATTGCCAGGGTTTATGATTAATTATTAACAAATTGTATTCATGGGTTACTCTTTTAGACGTAAAAACAAAATTTACACAGAAAATTATTGATCCCAATTTATGATTCAATAAAACGAACTATTTTTAATTAAATATTCCATTCGATGGACATTGTTAAGGTCAACAAATTAAATAAGAATTCTCAATTCCCAAGTAGTTAGTGACTAACAAAAAAGTTTTGAATATATTTATTATTTTTATGATCAAATATCCAATAACAGTCTAAGTTAAATTAAACGTCAATTCTCCCTCAGTGCATACCATATTAATAATGCATTTCTTGTAAATAGTTTGCCGTTTACCTATTTATTTTAATATACCTACATCAACTCAATTTGGTATTCAATGGTTTTCGTGAAATTTTGTGTGACAAAATTGTTAAACAACAAATAAATAAATTAGTACTTAATATAAATGTTTATATTTATTTTTTACTTTCACGTTGATAATTTTAATAAAATATATTGTTCATTAGTGCATGGAATTTTCATTAATTATTAATTATATTTAAACAAACAATAGTAATCATTAATTATTTTTTAACGATTATAAATCCTATAGTAATTTAATTAAATAATTGTAAACGACAAACTATTATGCATATTTTATGTGTAATTGATTAAAGTGAGCCGATGGGTTATTTTAAAATATTTCGAATGTTTAGAATTATTATTGTAATTTTATGAACCATATCATAGTCTCATCAATGAGATACTTCCTTCGATTTTTATAGCGGGTTGTTACATTATTTCAGTGCGTGGTGACAGTTAAGCTTTTTATCAGTGGCGGCTCTAAATGTAATGGTTTTACGTTACACAGAAACTGGAAATCCTAATTTCCACGTGTTACGATCATATTTTTTTACCAGGTTCAAGGTTCTCCGTATTCAACGACAAGACAATAATGATTATTAAGCACAACGCAACTCGTGTAAACAAGAAGAAGCGGGTAATGGTGTATCCGGCGTCTTATCTTCGGGTTCCTATATAATATACTGGATTTCGTCCTAAGTGAAAAACGAATGACACGCACCTATACAAGTACATTCTATTAATAACGGATATGTGTGCGTTCATCTTTTAGATATTTTGTGTGTAAACACACACGCACAAACGCACACAAACGTACACACATGCACACACACACATACACACACACACACACACACACACACACAATGACAAACTCAGGTTAATTGCCTACAGTTTACTTAATAATCACCGTGTTCCCCTCTTTCCTAATTATGTATTGGATACGTACGGGTTAGATACATATACACTGCCGCCAAGATCAAGAGAGGAATAAGTTTGGAATGTTCTCATATATACTTATCAGCCTAGTACTGTGATGGATATTCAAAAGGAATTCATTAATATATTCTCGTAAACGTGGCCACTTAAAGCACGTGAGTGTGTCCTTATCACGGTGAAAAGATTAGTAAAAGTATATAGTTAGTTGAACTCTTTTGGTCAGTTGATCCGTACGGGTGCGCGATTAGGGCGCAGCGTACAGGCTAAATTACAGAGTTCAACAAAACTCAACTGTATTTTTTAAGAAATCAATGTTATCGTTATTATTACTATTATTATTATTATTATTATTATTATTATTATTATTATGAATGTGTCATTCGGGTGAAAAAAATACAAATATGATACAAATAGGGAGTGCTGATAAATAGAAAAAAAGCGTGCTCACGAATTTCAGTGAATTTTTCGTGTATTGTAATTCCGATGAAAGTGAACTTAACAATAGTTCGTAATTCAAGAGGTTCAAAAGCTTCCTAATATGTAGTTGTTTAAATATTTTAAATCTCTATCAAAAGTGACATCTGTACTACTGTTGATTTGTAGTTCATAATATATATATATATATAAATATATACATAATTATTTAATTTATCGTTTCTCCTATGTAATCAACACCTGATTTGCTCAAGTTATAAATAAAAATAATTGTGTCTGATCAGCAATTTTTAAAATTAATTTTATTAAAGTTCTCTTAAAATTATTAATAAGTGCTGCCTACTAATTTTTAGAAAGTATTATTATAATGTTTTCTCTGGTAAATAATTAGATTTATTAAAATTAAATGTCTATTTATTTTGATCTATATTATCTACGGTTGTATATTTAAAAGAACATAAACCTACTGAATACTAAGTTTATGGCTTTATAATATTTATTATAGATTATGGAATATGTTACATAGAGTGATGATATATAACCAATTAAACGGTACAACGGTCACATAAAACGGCGTTATCTGTTGCCAAAATTAAAATACCTTTCCTTTTGCAGGAACGAATTATTTGTGATTAGTTTTTACATAATATATTTTTCAAAACCAAAAAAATAACAAAGCTTGTTAAATTTAATTAATTTGAAGTACATTATACGGGATATAAAAATAATAATTATAATAATAACGTATTTTTATACACCGTTGATCATAAGCGTATTTTATCGTTCACTAGACTGGTTAGCTGCTTAATTAACGTGTTACAATTTAATTTTACTTTTAATTTGTGTTTTAATTACAAACCAGCCCCCTAGACGGGTTTTGATCATCGGTCAGTATGCTCACACACCCACACCCTCATAGCATACCAATAAATCGACCGACAATCAACCCAAGTAATTTTAAGTGACTTCTTTTCATTCAAAATTGAAAAATTCTATGTTGTTCTTAAACGCCGGAGTTTTTTTTTATAATCTCAAGCTTGCCCACCTTGCATCCCTAAGGAAAGCGTTAATCATTTTGTAATTAGATAATTACGCTCCATTGGCATTTCATACTAGGATTCTTTTTTTTTTTATTACATACGTAAAGAAAAATATAGTTATATATATATTTTGAACTGAAAATAAAAATATGTCACTGGGCCTATAGCACAATTTTATATGTATTATTTTTTCGTTTTATACATCATGTGGACGAACATTAAAATACATTTGAATACACTACCAGTGGCGGCGCCTCGGTTTACCCTACGCACGCGGGAGGAATATTGTGAGATTTAATCTTCATGTCTAGATAAAATTATTCCGGTGAATAAAATATGTGTGAAAAATGTGTGTGCGTATGTGTACGTTCGTAACTTAGATTTACACTTTTTTTTATTATTATATGTAAATCAGATAAAAAACGCCTACTGTGGCTGATTTGTACACGGGTTTTAAACTCTAACCGAATTATTTATTCATCCGAATAAGGCGATGTCAAGTCGTTTTTCACACGTTTTCACCCAAAGGTTTTCAAATAATAAAATAATAATACCAACAACAATAACAACAATAATAATCACCATAACAAATAAATTAACTAAATGCGCAAGTGAACGGCGCGGCGGCGCGCACCAACTGGCGCCTGATCGTTCGCGAAAAAAAAAACAAAAACAATAATAATTAATTGTACACGCGGTAACTTTGATTAGTTTACGCGCGGAAAACGTGAAAAGAACAATTTCAGATCCGAAAACAATGATAAATACTCGTATATACGACAGTGTATAGGGGGGGAGGCCCAAGTAAGAAATTATGTTTACTGTATAATATTGAGATGTCATATACTCACGTAAGCGGTCGAACGCGACTCATGCAGCAGGTGAGGATTCAGGTGCGTAGCGGCGGCGTTTTTGTCGTCGGCCACACACCATGTCTGCACGGGTAGACCAGCCGTCGACTTTTGGCCAGGTTTCCCTTTGGCCGCGTGTCGTACTGCTGTCGGGCCCTCGTGCGCTGCGTTCTTCTTCCTCTTCTGCTTCTTCTTTTACTTCTTTTCCGTATACTCTCTTCGTCCAAGTCGATTTGTCGACCCGACGGCGTGGTTCTCCGCGGATGTCCGGTCACCGTCAATGATCGGGGTACACGGTAAACGTGCGATGGTAGTGTAGACGCAGAATTTTACCACGATGCGAGAGCGTCGCGAAACGTATTTCGAACGTAATACGAACACGGTCAACGTATAATAATATATAAATATATATATTATTACGTTGAATGTACCGGCGGCGGAGCAGTAGTAGTATAGTATAGTAGATCGGTATAGTATATATAATCGCTGGACCGAAGACGTAGGAGACTCGGTGACGGTGACGATTTATTTATTAAAACACGGATGATAAGTACAATAATCGAGACACGGTGGATATGGCCGTTTTCGTCGACGGAGCGAATGAGGAGAGACTGAGAAAAAAAACAAATACGTCTTACGTCGTTGATACTATTGTCGTCGAGCGATGTTCATGTTCACAGCACCGTTTGGGGTCCGGAGGACGGCCGTACCGAGCGGACCGACGCATCGGCGCGCGGTCGACGGTCGTCGAGTGGTGGACGACGGCCGACGGCAGCACCGACCGGTCATCGGAGATTCGGTTTCCGCGGCCGCGGACGGAGCGGTGAGAAATTAACAGATCGGAAAAATATTTTTCCGACCGAATGCGGTGGCCGGGTGCACGATACGAAATAAGGGGGAAAAAAAATTAAGTATAGGGTCGTGTTCGTCGATGGTGTGCACACGACACACGCGCGCGAATGGGATCGGAACGAGTGACGGGAGAACTAGCTGCGCATGAACGACGGCCGAACGCAGACTGATCAAAACCAACGGTCGCGCGGATCCGGCAGGCGGCAGTCGGCGAACACCGTCGGCGCCCCGCCCGCCCATCGGTCCGTCCGTCGGTGCGCGCGCCGTCCCGAGCGCCCGTCGTGCGAGTGTGCGTTATCCGACGCGGTGGCGGCGGCTGCGGCGGCCAGTGTCTTTTTCCTTCACGTCGTCGGATTTTCCTTTCCCCCGTCCCCCTGTCGTGGTGATTTCCTTTTCATCGTCCACCTCTCCCCCGCCCTCCAACACCGATTCGTTCGGTAGGCCGACGTGTCCGATCTCCGCACGTCCAATTACACGCGTAGAGATTTGTGAGCTCGGTAAGTTTACGTACATTTTACCGAGATGTTTTTTACCAGGTGATTTTTTTTTTTTTTACCGTTCATCAATTCGTGTCACCCCTGCTTCTTGACGATTTTCAATTTGTCAGTTTGTTTGTATTATATACATTTTGTTCGGTTTTCAATAAAATAAGAAGTAAGAACATTGAAATTAGTTAATAAAATGATTTTTCCCGTCAACAATATATGCTCAGAAGACAGAAATGAAAGATTTACCAATTTACCATATTTAACGTAAATTTACGTATACGTAATTTATAAATTTACCGATAAAATCTACGTATCTATACACGCGATATGCGTACCGCGAATTCTGTCGTGGGTACGTATAACTGAAACAATTCGCTGAAAAATTAATAGTAAAAAAAAAAAAAAAAACATCAGCTTGATTAATTATAGATTAGTCATTTTTTTAAACTGCAGATTTTCGGTGTATGAATAGTATATATATATATATACTGATTGTAATCCTGACTCTATAATAATTTAAATTCATGCTATGCCTAACATGACGATTAGTATTTGCCCCAGTATAGTAATTTTTATAAAATCGTATACTTATATACAATCAGGACCAAACGTCAAAAATGTAAACGATATAGAATATGCTTTTACTTCTACATACCTACTGGAAAACGTATATTTTGCTTGAATTCAAATAAGTGACTTCCATTAAACCCTCATAACTCGATTAATAAATGTCTATTCAATTACTCGAGTCCCGCATACGATTAGGGTGAACGAATTCATTTTTTAAATTTACTCATATTTATATATATTGTGACCAGTAGCAGTTTGAAAATTTTAGTTAACCAGGGAAAGTCTAAAATATTCCACCCACCCACCCATCGCTGCAAAAATTTGATATTATGCTAAAAAAAAAATTCAGTTTGATCGTGTTATTACATATTAGTGCTATCATAAATTATTATTTAGTCATAATTCAAAAATGGATTTTTAGGTTTTTACATCTTATTGGCAACAAGCATCATGAAAAATACAGACAGTTTATCCATTTATCTATTATAATATATCATAATAAATTATTATTATTAATAATCTTATAATTTTATTTATTTCAAAAAATATTAATATTATAAACAATGACTAACTACCCCACTGGCCAACACCCAGCCATAATTTTGCATATTCAAGCCGCCTCTGATTGTGACTAATAAACTCTGCAGTATGTCTACTTATATATAAGTTCTTATTTTATAGGTTGAATTTTTAACACAAACTGCAAAGTGAAAATTAAATTATTACTAATATTGTTATTATCTTACCTAAGTCAATTGTGTATCTTCTATATACGTACGCAATAGTTGTACTTCAGACGTTGGAGGCTTTCGACCCTTAAGTGGCAAATGGTGAACGAGC
This sequence comes from Chaitophorus viminalis, assembly GCA_025469195.1. Lineage (NCBI taxonomy): Eukaryota > Metazoa > Arthropoda > Insecta > Hemiptera > Aphididae > Chaitophorus > Chaitophorus viminalis. Next base: position 56,185 of record JAIPRK010000775.1, on the reverse strand, counting down.
GTTAACTGTCGACTATCGTGGTATAACTGCATGGTATAAAGTTTATACTATAAGCTATTGGACAACATTAAAAATATTTTGTATCATGTAATGTTAATCATAATGTTTTGTATCCGAGATTATCAACAATTATAATAATAATAATAATAGTTTTTTCAGTAAAATAAAACGAGCCGAAGCTGAATAGTAAAGATAGTTTGAGTGTATTATCTCTTATATGGGGTTTATTTTAATATAAATTCATCATAACACTTTAATTACTTATTTTAATGGACGAATAAAATGTGCAAGCATACATTATATATTATACATTGGTGATCGTGACGTTAATATTGTTACATATATATGTATATAATATGAATAAACTAGAGTAATTGATTCGATTTTTAGTTTCTCTCAAACAAATCGATGTTGCGGTACATTTTTCGATCATGGGGTCCGTGAATAACGCAGTTGCCCTTGTATGCGATAAATGCGTTATTATTTAATCTGCCATTGAGGGATGTAATGTTTGGAATTTATGATTTATATACTCGGTTGCACAAGGTTGGGCGCGCTTAGAGTAATGTGTGACTTGTACATTTTTGCGCGACCTGCAGCGGGGTCTATGACGACTACAGCTGAACCCGATAGTGCGTGCCAAAGTCGAGCAGGACGTAATGGAATTTTTGAGACGTGTAATTCATTGCGTAGCTCTATTTTATTATTATTTTTGTTTTTCGTACGTGCAACGCGTGCATAAAAAAGGATACTAGAAAAATGCGTTCTGTCCATATAATTTATAGACACTTATTCCTTTACATCGTACAACATATCATTTTTGATGTTACTGCGAGGGTAGAGTGTATAATTGTCCGTATCTAGGAATCATGTCTCCCTTTCTCTCTCTATCTACATATATATATATATATATATATATATACAGTCAATATTCTACTGTGCAGTATACGTGCGTGCCTATACAGTATAATGTAATAAAAATTCTCTCAGCTGAGACTAAATGAGTAGTACAATGGTTTAAGCAAACACAAGTTATATTTCTGTTTTAATTTATTATTTAATAAATAAAAATATTTATTTCCTAGAAAAATAAAACGTGCGTCCAAACACAGCATTGTATTATATTCTATACTATGCGAACGTGTATGTGCAATGATAATAATATATCCTAATGTAGTATGTATGAAAATGGGTCATTTGGAATATTGTTCTCTACAGCTCCTACTAGATGAATACTTTTTAATCGACAAATTTATACTTCTTCTACTCGAGATATAATATAATAGAGTGTTTAATATTTTTTGATAAAACATGTTATACGCGAGTGCAACTTGAATCTCTAGCAAGAACTATAAATAACAATAACAATTATATAATATTATACTGTAATAAGTTTTTGCAATAATAGCAAACATAGTAAGTTTTAAAATGTCTGACTTTGGTCCGATTAATGAGAACATTATTTTTTGCTATCATCGCGAATTTCGACATTATATTATATTATAGTTCCTAATTTGTTTCATAACATTTTGTATGAAAAACTTTTTTCAAAGTCTCTTAAACAATTCAAAATCACGAGTGAATGCACAATACAAAATATAACCCAGCACAATCATTAGTATATACTCCTCGGAAGATGTTTTCAAGTGTTTTAATATTATCTGATTGCAGTCTTACAAAACTTTGAAAACTCTAAATTACTATGGAAAGACACGTACCAGACGAGGGAATGATAAACGCAATAATGATGTGTATCTCGGGTTCAACTCGACGCACGTCGCGTTAACGAACTGATTTCAATTTTGTCTAGAACTTTACCCGTGGTTATCCGAAAAAAATTAAAAATAAATAATAATAATAATAATAATAATAAAATTGCTATGATGTGGAAAACTCAAAAAAAAAACGTTGGTTAAGGTGTCGTATTCTCAAGGGGCTTCGTGCGAGACATCCGAAGCCAGTGTAAGTTTGTTTCGTCAACAATTCGACCATGACAAAAAAAAAAAATAATAAAAAATAATAAATAAGAAAAAACAAATGTAATTTAGAAAAACTAGTAAAGCTTCTGTTCGTATAAAAATACAACACTTAACCGTTATCTTGATAATCCGACAGTATAGCAGGTTAAAAATATATAAAAAGCAGAATACGATTCTTATAACAACTAACAAGAACTAATTTATCTTGTAGGTAGTCATAAATGCTAATATTATCTTTATGACCAAATATTCGGGCAGGATAAATCAGTTACGGATAGTTATCGTTTTGTCTATAATGTTATTAAAACTGAAATGCATTTATCAATAATATTTTTTAGTAATATATATTCAACTTTTAACATCATAGTAGTTTTATTAATGACATAAGAGGACGCAACACCGGCTGTATGCGTTGTCTCTATCTTTACAAATGTACAACATAGCAAATCTGCGTCCAGTAAAACTAATTAATTGTGTTGTTAGCTTTAATATTAGAGTAATCTGACCTATTAACGAACTTAGAGTGAATAAAATTATCTGGGTCTTTTCGTAGGTTGTTTACAATAATTTAATTTTTAGGTGAGTTTTGAGCATACAGTTATGACTCGCTTAAAAATAACAATTTCATAAAAGAAACCTATGAGAAAACACTTTGAATGTACTTTGACCTTTTAGTTCAATAATAGATCACTCCATTGTATTTATAAACACCACAACACAATAAAAATTTATAAAATATATATTTTATAAAAATATAAATTAATAAATAATTCAGGTTTTTATGACTTTATTTACACATAAATATTTGTATATTGTAGTTCTGATCATGCGTGTATATTATACTGTAGGTAGAACTATTGTAGGTATTCAATCTTAAAATGTTTTTCATTTGTTGTCAACCAATAACATACTGTTATAGGTATAATTACTAAAAATCTATTGATCTTGGTCGATATAATCACGTCATAACCGACGGTTTTTGATCAAAGGAGTAAATTGTTTTACTATTTAATAATGTGATGGTCACAAGATAGTAAGTCGACGGCCCGAACCAACAGTATTGGGTGTGAAAACTGTAGATAGGTACCCAAATCTCACAGAATGCAAGCAATCAAGATCGTAGTGGTCCGATTAATTCTGGATAAGATAGAGTAACTTTATTATTATTATAACAACTTATTATTACTATTATTGCTATTATTGCTATTATTAATATATTTTTTTTGTTTTACTATTATTATTATTATATTATAATATATTATTACTATTATGATTATTATTAGAAGCATGATTGTATGCATCGCTGTCCCAGGCGATGTGAGATTGAACTATTCCGACGAAGGCTCGTAAAAAAAAAGAGATAAAAATGAATCAGATAAAGAGAAAAAAATTAATTAATAAAACCGGCTATCATGCACAGAGAGTACAATATGTAGTGCGGGCAGCAGACACGTTAGAAATCGCTGTAATTTTTGATCAGCTTATCAATGATTAACGTAACAAGTCAAATGCTGAAATGCCGCGTCACCAGGTACCTACCTATATTTTATAAATTGTATAACATTTTAATTACATAATGGGGTCAATTTTGTATGACCGATTTCGTACGAAATTATTTTTCTACTTATATTTATTATTATTTCTTTCTTTATCTAAAACATAACTATGATATAATATTGTAATAATTACACTTTTACGGGGTTATCTGTTTTCCTTTCTCTCTTTCTCCATTTCTCTAGAATCATTCGCACAAACCCGATTGTTTTGAAATACTGTTTGAAAAATAATGCAACAGCATACTGTTACACTTTTTATAAATTTATTAATATATAAGCACATATTTTTTGTTGAAAATTTAAATACATTTTCCATAGCGTTTAACACTTGACAATAATACAAATACATCATACGTTTAAATAATTAATTGATGGTTGTTAAACTGTGTACGATCAACGGAAACTTATTACTGGCTGATTGTATTACAACATTGATACATTTTTAATTTAATCATTAATACATTTTTAATTATATATTAGTATATTATGCAAAGGCCACATATATTTTATTGATTTATTAATACGTTGATAGAGTCTAATGAATTCCTGTAAATACAATTTTTTTTAATGTTTAATTTTTCAATCATAAACATTGAACTATCAATAAATAGGTACAGTTATAAAATGTTTGATAAACATTAATAAATTAAGTTAACAGTACGATTAATTAGGAAATCATTATCCACTCATTTCAAGTATAATAATAATATTGATTAATAGACGTGGTTTGATATTTTCCCGTAAATCGTATTCGTGATGCATTCGAACAGTCTCACGATGAATATATTATATGTTACATACTTAGAATAAAACGAAATCATAATAAACAAATTAAAACTATATTATACGCATTTCGGTTAAAACTGTAATGAAACCAAGACAAAAATAATTGTTCATATATTTAGAAAATACAAAATAAGTATAGGTAGATATATATAGAACAATTCGTGATCTATTTTTACTATTTATAAACTGTAGTAAATATTAAAAAAGTAAATGATAGGTAGATAGCATAAGAAATACAACGGTATACAAATTTAAAGCCATATATGAATTGTTTGGAGACTTTTATTGAATAATTTAAGATTAGTTCAAGAAAATTCATACTTTGTTCGTCTTAAAAATTAAAAGCTAGATAAATTATTATAATATTGTACAGCTTCGCACCTTTATAGGTACCAAGTTAAATAGCCGAATATGACAGTACGTGATGTTTCATTTTATATAATACCGGAAAACTAAATAATAATGGTACCAGAATAAAAAAAAAAAAAACTGGAAAATTCGAAACATATCTACTATATGAAGATGTAATAGCCTTAGCATAATAAATGACGCATAATTATGGATATTATAATCAAGTATAACTACATCATAATACATAGCGCCAATAGTCTTATGTTGAAAAAAAGATTTCAACAACTAAAATGTTATCCTTGGAAATAAGTAAATCATTGTATTTACAATTGTTAGTGTCATTTTTAATGTATTTATATGCAACACTATATGAACAGGTATTTGAGGAAAATTAGTTGAGATAAGACAATTTTGTGCAATAAAAGTATAAATATATCATAATACTTCCAGAATTTCCAAAAATGAAATATGTTATTACTGGATTCCGACTTTCGGGCGTAAACCAGTTTCGTACCTATATAATATTACTGGCTGTGTGTATCGTATACAGGCTGTGGAAGTATTAAAATGTGTTTGCAGGATGTTGTGTTAAATAAATCATTAACTCATTAAAAATACTAATAATACTCGATTGATTTTTTTTTTTTTTAAAAAAAAACGAGAAAGTTGTATGTGTGGGCACATGTGAGTGTTATTATGTAGAAAATTATGCGCATAGCACTACGAACGTGTACTATAGCACCATATTATGATAATATTTAAGGTTTTCGAATGGCTTATTGAAGTATATATAATTACTACTTTTAACGCTTTTAACGGAAAGTTAAAAATACTAGAGACATCGGTAAGAGTTATTCGAGTGTACATAATATGATAGTTCATTTTAATTTTTAAGAAGTATCCCACCCCTCCAGATCCTCCCTCCTTACCTATAATATAGAGATCCAAGAACATTTTTTACAATACTTTCAAACAAAAATTATATTTTACACTCCTCTGTCGCTATTCACAAGATTTTAATTATATTTAATGAATATTACAATATGTTTTTATTTTATATAATTTGAATTATTATTATTATTTAATTATTATTGGTTATCTCATTGCATTCAAATTATTCAATAAAATGTTAACTATAATTGATTGCGTTACATTTTCTCCTCCACAATGTTCATGGCGTTACTATGTAATATGTATTAAGCACTCGCACAATCGAAGGTATGTCGAATAAATAAATAAATACACTATTTTACAACAGTAGGTAGATATATTACGTACAATATTATATTATTCAATCAACTAAATGCTTTTCGTGTCGGAAAAATAAAAGAAAAAGAAACACATTTTTTTCATGGGTTTTTATACACCGCGTTATTACAACGTATATCTGGATTACAATTTCATCAAAATCATTATGCTTCTGTACAGGAAGTGTGTCTACGTACGCACATAAGACTACAGGTATCTATATATATATATACATATTTATTATTACAACGCGTCACGTTTTCCTCCGTCAATCGTCGACCCGCGACTTTTTGGTTCTCTGTTTAAAGAGACACGTTCTGTTTGTTTTTCAACCCCAACCGGTGGTTTTTTTTTTTTTGTCGTCACTGCACGTATCATATCATTTCCCACTGTGCCACGGTGAACAATATTGTACTAAGTGTGTATCGTTTGTAAAACACAAAAAACACGTGTCGGTCGTGGCCGTATCGTCTAACCAACACTGCCGCCGCGGTGAGTCGATATTGTCGAGACATTTGAACATGGTGACTAATATAATAATAATAATAATAATAATAATAATATATATATATACATTAGTAAAAGTGCGTTTCGTCACCCACAAGTAATATTATACTCAAATATAAGTATTAAGTATTAATAACGGACCGGCCGGTAATCAGATGGAACACACAAATACACACACGCATGCACGCAATTATTACACATATATTGGCTGTTGTCGCAGAAAACGTTTGCAGCCGCACAAAACACCGTATAATATTGTTATTATTATTTGTTAGTTGTACAGTATAGTAGTAGTGATATAGTATTAATGTTAGTATAGTAGTAACAATGCTCGTAACACGTGAACTGTTCAGAAATAGGTTGACGGTTTCAAAAACACTGACTATATTATTGTGCTTAGTGTTTACCACCAAGTGTTTTACTCGCTTATCTCGAGTGCCTTCCGAGCGCATTACTATAGTGTAACTGTACTTGTTTCCCTCTCTCACACACACACACACACACACATACACGAGCGCGTACTCTTGGAATTTGAAATCATTAAATTGATCGAATATCCAGGCTGTGGCACGTAAAATCGTTGTTGTATCGAAGTTTTATTGATCGATCGTTTTTTATCCATATCTATAGTGCTCGATAACAATAATGTACGAACGCATTTGTTCTTATTCAAAACGTTCAATAGTTTATCAATACCCGTGCACTGTATACATACAACATTATAGTTGTTTATTCTTTTGCGTATAATATATAATGTTCATATTACGCAGTGTACACATCGATTTGTCGTCACACCTCGGGCTATGCGTATGCATTCGCAACGTACACGAGGAGAAAGAATAATTGGATTTCTTTTTCCAGGACAAATCGAATACGTAAAATGTCACGCCAACTGTAAGTATAGCTGTATAATACAACTCGTCGTCGACGACGGCGGCGGCGGTGGTATCGATGATGTATCGAATGACAATGAAAGTTGTCAATTTCCTCCGGGTGCGCGACAGTGCGCGTAACGATCGCCTATTCGAAACGCGAGAAAGTTATTATAAGTCCACTCTACATGCGATGTACGAATTATAAACAAATTATATACATATATAGTTGTTCCACGCGAAAACTTATAAAATAGGTATACATGCACTTGGTTGACCGCGTTCGTCCGTCACTTTATACTGTCCATATATGCCAACGCATAAATATTTTAGATTTGTATGCATCGTAATATTTAAGATTCATAAAATTATATTTTATAATATTACTTAATATAAAATAAGTATAGTTCCTATTAAAATTTCAAAAATAACAAATTATTTTCAATGCTTCCACGAGTCTCTATGAAAGCCGGGCCTCTGTATTCTAGATCCAACAGTTCCCCCCTGTGTGGGCCCTTATAGTGTGTATTCAATTTTAAAAGTTACACATAAGTATTTCCGTACAGAAATCTTGCATTGGAATTTAGTTCTCGGTTAGACCTATGTACCGGGAATTTCGCATATTTTTGTGGATTTGCACACGTTTTTCGCCTTCATAGTGCAATGCAACAAACATTTAGTACATAGGTACATTAAATTATAAACTTTGCATGTTTTATTAATCGACTTGTATGATTACTCTATTCATAAAATCAAGCTAACTCGTTTCAACGAAATATGTATTCGAATATACGTATAATTAAAATATACTTGGACCGTTTTCCATATAAAAATGGTTCGTATAGGTTTTTAGTTTTTTTTTCTTTTTGCCCTTGGTCCGGTGTCAATAAATTGTTGACATCACGTTTTCCTGTACACAGAACAACACATCACACTACATAATATATGGATGTATAATAATAGTATTATACATCACATACGCCCATCGATCGATTTACGCGAGTATTTGGGGATAAATCATCGGACGTATGCGGGTTACGCCCGAGAACAATATAATATTGTAATATAGACGTTATATTATTATTACAATGTTACACGGTTTCGTGATGTGGGGGATAGGTTAACGACGAAAGTTTTGCGGTGACAGTGGTTTTTTCCACAACCCTTTGCCTGACAGTCTCGACCGCTGCAGTGGATGATTGATGGCACGTTTCCATCGCATACGTACATCTACACAAAACAGCCAATTCTATTATAAACACAGCGAAGACACATTATACACACGTTTATATAATTATATCGACATCGTAACGAGTCTCACAATAATTATTTCAAGTGGAGGGGTAGAGCATGTGAATAAGTCATGCAGGGTCTAGACTCCCACACGATACTCGTTCATATATATTGTATGACTCACTCATTTACAATTAACTCATTTCAATATTATTTTACCTCATCCATAAACGTGTTCAATAATTTATCTTTCCCATGTGTGTAATAAATACATGATTGATGTTAACAGAGAATACAATTTTATTCTAAAAGTATTCAACTTTATGTTCATATACTACATTCAATACCGTTTGGTAAAATTTCCTTTTGACAAATATTATTTGTTTTCGGAAAACGTTTTAAATAAGATAGTAGTTTTTATGCTGTAAAAAAAAAAAAAAACATAATCGTGTGAAAACACTCGTAAATAGTTATGGAATAGGGACTCGGAGGATTTTGAAGTAACTCGTACATAAAACTAGTACTACTTTCCACTATTATATTCATTGGATTGATTCATCGATCATATCGATTTGAGTTAGGTTAGCACAAAATGTGCTTTTGTGTATGTTTAATAATTTATTATATGCGCACACGTGAGCGCCATTTTAACCACAGTTTCGTGACGCATTGGTGGTAACTCTACGTACTTACATTTTTTACGCACAAATACATATCAAACACATTCACAAAAGGTCTTATCAAAATGTTGCTCGATGTGAAGTATTTGAATTATTAGTAAAACCTACGGCTGGAGTATACACGTTATATAAACTATTATAAATGTACAAATTTTACCTTAAAATTTACTCTCGTTAATCTAATATCTGATGGATTTGTTGTTATAAAATGAATAGTATTTGTCATGCATGGCGTGCAGTCGACTATTAAAACGGAAAGCCAAATAATAATAATAATAATAATAATATAATTGACTAGATCCCGTCGGTGCACCGATGAAAATCTCGTGTGTACATTACAACAAAGTGAATAATTCCAAACACCTTGTACATTATAATATTTGATGGGTGTACAATGTACATATTTGTGTGTTGGGTGTTCTCGTTCTGTCGGTGACAAAAATTCTTGGGCCGCGTGTGTGCAGACACGCGAGTTAGGAGAAACACAACTCCGTCCCGCGGCGTGTGTGCAGATATGCGAGGGAGGAGAAAAAAAAATTCAAACGATCCTTTCACACGCACCGCGGGTAGAAGTCGTTGGATATTTCGATGCCTACATATTATTATTATTATTATTATTATTATAACTCGCGTAAACGCATAAATTCCCGAGTGCGTACGTATATATAGGTGTTTAATAAATGCGCACGGAGCCATTCAAATCCGAACCGTTTTGCCGGCGACAGACCCACCGGCCAGCACCGTATTATAGGTATACGTGAGAGCGTGCGTGCGAGGGAATACTTTTACGACCGCCGCCACCGACCAAAGGTACCACCTACCCGAAGTCGGAACGCGGCGGCGTTGCGCAAAAAAGTTTTTATTTTTTCTCCAATCCGATCCGGCCGGACCTTTAGAAATATACAAGCGCAACGACAATAATACATAATATTGTGTCTCGACCGCCCCTGCGCGATGGGTACTAAACGACGAGAGATGTACAGAGAAAAAGAAAGAGAGAGAGAGAGATGAGAAAAAAAAAAATACCGAAAACTTGAATAGAATATTTATCGTATAATATATATATAGGTATAACACAGTATATAATATGCTCGAATGATGCACTTCGTACACTCACGAACTACAACAGGTGAGCACAAAAAAAAACCTGCATTTATTATTATATATACGTGAGTGCGGGCGTACCGGCCGAAAATAATTTTGACGCGGGAGGATATTTTATTTAACACCCGAGACACTAAAACTCGATAGGTACGATTTTTTGTTTTCCGATACTCCAGCAAACCATTCATAAACGCGTTTGAATGCGCATTCACAGAAAGCCGCAACTCTTTTTATGTGCGTATACGCTCGGCTCTCTCACACTCTCTCTGTCTCTCTGTCTCTCTTTCTCTCTGTCTCTCTCTCACTGCCCGACAGTATACCTGTCAAATAAAACTAAACATTTTATCTGTAAACGTGCACGCGTGCATTGTTCGATCGTGTAAATTCCACCAAGTTCTGTTTGAACGGACCATGACGTGTATAATTGACAATTTTCTTTTTTTATTTTCTTTTCTTCTGAGTTGAACCGACACCCACCACGTCGTATGTAAAAATCTAATATAGTCTTTAGTCTAATTTGATTTGACATAAAAGTCACTGAACGTTACACAAAACCCGTTACTTAATAAAGTTAAAAACTATACGTGCATGATCAGATTCAATTAGTCACATGTGAAAATGCATTTTCCTCCTGATTTCAAAACTCTCCAAAGATGCTCAATAGATAACGCATTAGTAATAGCTATGTTATTCGGGATTTTTCATCTCTAATGGTTTCTTTGTGCTTGCTCCCGGACTGAAAATTTAATAAATTAAAACATTAAATCATATTGGTTGCAATAAGATAGCCGCAGCAGTTCGAATTACGTTGCAACGATTTTATTCGTTTATGTATAGTAGCAATTAAATTACTCCCAGGTTCGTGTGAAATATGTGCAATATAGAACTTACCTATGGCGGTCACGTACGTTACCCTACAATTAGGATTGAAAACACATAGCGAAACCCACGAGTAGCGTATTTAATGTGCAGTAATCATGGAAATGGACGATCGCGCATGAGGAAAATAATAGATACCTATCGATGTTAGACTAGCGATGGTTCGTTTAGTGCGTAAACGAGTACCTCAATATATTATAATAGAAATGTAAAACGTTGTCGACCACGCGTGTATAATATACACGGTGAGGTCGGTGATTATATCTTTATCTACAACTACTGATGCACCGGTCTCCATATTTATCCATCGGTGTGTCTCTGCTATAACAATAATACGCGGCCACTATTCTTATATATTCACCCGTATATACATACGCGTTTTATATCAAACGTGTTACGTGATGTCTAATATATACTGGGGGTTGTGCGACTGTATAATGTTATATGTTACACACAACCAAGAGTCACTTAACCGAGTATCCGCGCGCGGTGACTATTTATTATATTATTTATGTTGTATTCTTTTCCCCGGACATGTGTCGCGCACAATCGAATCGAATATATCTACGGGAAACGTCGGCATCATCCCCCGTTACGTAACCATCCGCTTTTCGCTCTTTCCTCTCGCCGTCTCAAATCCACCGTCTCTCTTTGTCTCACTCACACGCACTGTCAATTTCTTTGTATACGACCGTTTGTCCATAGACGACGATACCGTGTGTTATAATATACATGGTGTATATTATACACCATAAACGTACCTATACATTGTGCATACGTTTCACAATGGCGCGCCCGGAGAATCGTACGATTTTAAGTTAGGCACGTATATGAATATGAATACAGTGCAGTTGGTGGAGTGGTCAAGCCGCGCGGGTTCATTCATTCGGTCGTGAATAACGTACGCGGGGGGTACGGCGGCCGCGGCACAAGAGTACCTATACGTGTAGCCGCAGGTATTGTTGTGCGTGCACGCGGGAATCTCCGCCGAAGGTACAGACTTTATGGCCTCGGTCGCGCGCGCGGACTTGTTTTCTTCTCGTTTTTCGAAGGGACCGCCGGGTGACAAAAGACCGAAAACGGCATGGGCCCCCGTAATTTACTTCCACACACACATATATGATATATGTCCCTGGGTATCCCGACCGACTCCTGCCGAGGTGACCGAGGAAATTAAATCGTCATTTTTTCACAATACAAACGATTTCACAAGAAATATACACACATATACACCTACTACGTGGCCTTCTCCTATGTGTGTATATATATATATATAACTTACCTGTGTTACATTCCTGCACTATACATACGCATATTATATATACATATAATAATATATTTTCTGAGTGTACCCAACGCGCGTTTCTATACATAATACACATAGGATATATTGTTCGACCGTGGCAGCAATTGTACTATACAGCACGCAGCATCGCGGCGGCGTCCAGTTATCTTCGATCCGGGAGGCGAACGACAAAATGATAATAAAAAAAAATATACAAATCAAACGCCGTTTCCGAGGACTACTATATAATATATACAACTACGGCCACCCCGATAAATTGTTCCCGTCTACATAACATCGCTTTTATGTCGCGCGCGTATGGGACCGTCTTCGCGATTAGAGGGGTTCGATTTGACTGTTTTCATTCTTTTATTATGATAATAGTACATTTATGTAGCTGGTATACTTTCCTTTTAGCTCGTGTACGCGTTATAACGTTCCAAAGGATATCAAATGCGCACGCAGACGACACACTATGTACTCTGCCGGCATCATGAAAACGGACCGATGTCCCTTGACAACGCTATAGCACGTGCTATTATCAATGTTCTGTTGGATTCGTTATCCGTATCGAGATTTGAACCGTTTTAAACGTTCAAGTGGATTTCATGAACAATAGGTTCTGTATACGTCAAGGTTACGCATGCACTTTTCGTTTATTTGTCTATCAAAGCTTTCGTTATAAAAATAATATTTTTATAAGAATTTCGTCTGATACCGACGTACTACAGGTATATTTTAAAATGTACGAATCCAAATAGAAAAATCGAGGAAAACACGAAATCTCCATGATCGCGGCGATGCATTCCTTGCAGATTTGCCTACATGCAAAGCGCGCATACCTATGCACCTATAAATGTAATAATATATTATGTACATTGGCCGTACATTTATGATCCGATTCATCCTTGGAAATGCGTAATATATTTTATTATTTTTATCATTATATTCCGACGGTCGTTTCGTTGTACCATTATTTTATGAATACTATAATCCGAGTGTAATATATTTTACTATATTATATGCTAGTCCTGCACACGTAGATTGAGTTTCCGATGAAGTTGTTGCAAACGGTCAATTCGTTCAACCGTTTTTGTTGTTACCGAACACCGTTACGCGCGTCACGTAAATATTTACCTATATTATTAATACGGCATAAAGATGACGCGTATAGACTGCGCAATGTTGTATTCCGTGCGCAGTCGAATTCACATAAAATACTTATTAGCGCTCGTATACAGTGGCTGTAGCCTGTAAGTCGCGCGTTCCGACGGCTAGAATGTTGACCGTCATAATAATAATAATAATAATACAATACGGCAATACGCTGCGTGTAAAATTAATGCTATTATATTTGTCTGTTTTGCGGCTTTGTAACACGATCACTGCAATCCATTTCGTATAAATTTCTTATAGTGAAATATAATAACAATAATGTATTATAATATACATGCGGTATAAAATATATATATCGAACTGCGGCCATCGCTATTATAACATAGGTATTATATTGTATTACTTATAGATATAACGATAAACATGACCTTCTATATTGTGGCCGAAAACAGTACATATGCAGACAACATTACATATTATTATGTGTATATGCTATGTTTTTCGTATTTATATACATAAGTACTTTTATAGGCGGTCCGCGATAGGGTATAAGAGTAACAGGTAATTTAGGCAATAGTAATATAGGAAACAACGGTTAGAAATTGGTTAATGTAATCACATCACAAACAAGATGAAATAGCTTACGGCGAGAAGAAAACGATATTATTATAATATAATATAAACACATTTTGTATTACAAATTTGAAAACACATAATATAGTAATTAAATAATCATCAAATATAGGTATAACTGTATAAGCGATAGCGAACAAATGGCAGAGATGATCATAATAAAAATAATTCAATTTGTATTATTATTATTATTATTATTATTATTATTATTCGCTTTGGATTCAATAATATATTTATTCTACTAGTGGACTGCGATCGAAAACCATTCAAATCCCTTACGAACAAAATAACGTGTATACCTACATCGCACTATCGGTCGGTCTATTTTTAAATGCCTTTTCCTATTATGTGATCCAGCGTGCCATCCCTCCACCGTAGTTTATTTATAGTGTCGGTGCCACAACTATTATCCCGTCGGTTATTGTATGTACGAACTTACGTATATTATAATATAATATGGTGGCGTAACTGCGAGGAAAATCATATTATATACACATGATATAAGATATGCATAAAGATATTGTACCGGTGTTCGGGTGACAAACAAAAACAACATATTGAATGGTCTAAGCCGCCGAACATTACAAAACTGGAGATATCAAAATATTATGGCCGTGTTTTTGTAAAATACGGAGTATTAACTATTGATAAAATCTCCGCAGGGGTCGCGAATCGATAAGCGTTTACCATGTTTGAAAAAAAAATACGCATGTGTTCTCAAGCGATAATGGTTGGAAGCCGGGGTGGTCGAGAGAGCCCCGTGAATGTCCACTGCGTGCTACTTCCCCAGACCGTACACGATGATAATATTGTATACCTATATTATGTTCACTGTAGGCGGAAATAATTTGTCAAACTCGTTTTGAAAATATATACATATTATCACGTAAACCAAATGGTCGAGTATGCGAATGGTTTTAATAATAGTGCAGACCAGTGGCCGTTTCGAACAGAATTCAAGGTGAGTTGGGGGAATGTGATTTAAAACATCAACCCCATGATAATACTTCAATAATCAATTTATTATTTGTACACTGCAGGTACATATCCACTGTCTAAAAATAGTAATAGCCTAGGGAAGGGAAGACGTTATCGCCTCTACCGCTCCTGTTCCCTGGAGACCCCGGCGTAAACGGGCGAGAAACGAGTAATCGATTTCGTAGCGTGTGCGTTGTCTTCACCACTTGTATCCGAAACTTTATGCTTGTTCCGCTATAACACGTTCAACAAAACAATTTGAATGAACAACATCGTAGTTGAAGTTATCAATCCTTCGAGGAGCTCTTGTTCAAAACCAGCACGTAAACGTCACAACTATGTTCCGAACGAGTCTCTAAAGTCTTACGGGTGACGGCGGCATGTAAAAAAAAAACATCGTTTCAGGGCTATTTGGACAGGTTTTCTGAAAAAAAAAAAAAAAAAACATTGATAAACCTATACACCATCATAGTATACGTGTTGAACACAAGGTGCAAAACAATATCACGTCAAGATATATTGTGCACCGGGAGTGCGAGTAAACACGAATAAATCTTGTGAATACAAGTATACTGCACGTACGTGTGCAGTACGATAATTATTACTTTTTAATTTTATCTAATTACGACAAGACACATAATATACCGACGACTGCAGCTGCAGTTACGTAACTCAATCGCAAGGTTCGGACACAAGTCGCATTCGTTTGTAGACAAGTTAATCGAACAATGTTTTACGATTATCGGTTTTATTCGTATATATTATACAAACGTAAATAATATAAATACATTACCTTGAGACCGCAAGACAGTTATTTCCTCATAGGTCGACGTGTATATGCAGTAATAAGTGTTCAAGCGCACGTAATCGTATATAAAGGGAAGGGACAAGGGTACAATAATACAACTATATGCGCGTGATATCGATTATCATATATACTATATTGGAGTTGCACGCCTAATTGTATTTTGCTGAACAGTTCATCGTCAGCTGTTCACCCTCCGAGCTTGTAAGTTCGTTAAAGTCGTCGTGTCTGCCGGCGATCTGCACAACCACGAAGGGCTAAGTGTAAGACGTGACGATGTTCTCGCTGGACGCAGATACATAATAATATCAAAATAATACATAGTGACTTGCATAACCGTATACACATGGGCGGACATTTGGTTGAATTTTTAGGGGGGAATAATCCAATTTTAATTTAATTTTGGGATAATCCAATGTGAAATGATAATTAAAAAAACAACGAATTCAATTTCAAATAATATTTCGTTTTTGGGGAAGCTATTCAAATATTTAGAGGGGCTAAGCCCCCTTAAGCCCCAACCGATATCCGCTTATGCGATATATAGGTATGATGGCGCTGTGTACAGGTAAAAGTTCGAAAACGCAATACGATAAAATTATTGAATAATAAAAGTAGAACGCTTCCTTTGCACGAAAATCTCGCTCAAAGCAGTTTATACTTCATAGGCCAAGTGAATTAAATTGACAATATTTCCAAGAACGCAATAAGTACTTGGTATAATTTATAATGATCGAGGATATAATCTAACATGATTGTATTAGTTTGTTTCGTTTGGGCGCCGTAGTCGGAGTATAGAAAATACTACAGAATAATCCCGCAGCAGTGGTAATATATAGTATATAGATACATTTCAATAGCATTTTCGAAAGCAGCGCGCGTATATAGGTATTATATTATACGTATATTACGCCGTCGTTCCACCGCATGTGGAATGACATTCTTCGAAAGTTTTTTTTTTTTTTTCATTTCAATAATTTCTCTAGTATTATCATCGTAACAAGACGCCCACAAAATTCCAATGCCTACTCGCGTTTGGAAAAAAATAAAAATAAAATAAAAGAACAAAAATATAAAAAATATTCACTCTATAATAGGTGCCTCTTATTCGTATACTGCAGGTATAGTTTAAAAAATTATTATGCGTCACGTGTTGTACGTACTAACACTGTTATTACACGCTTCTGATGTGTATATACATACGAAGTTGAGATTTGTATTCATACATAGTCGTCGGGTCGGTGTTGATTTACGAATCGATATCTGCTCGACGTTTATTTTTTTCCAAACGCACCATACCTAAACTCAAAAACCGAAACGTACCGAACGGCTGCAATGCATGCGCTATGCACCGCTGCAAAGTCGCGGTATAATATTTTCGCGACGAAAACCATGACGGAACCGCGGTTTCATTTGATAAAAATAATATTTCCGTTTCGGACGGTCGGGTTTAAATCTGGGAATGGATAATCAGTTTTTCGTCAAAATTACATAATTTACCTTAACGGCCATTCTGCAACACTACATCATTGCACACTATTTTGGTCATTATAATTAAAACTTGTAAAATATAGAAAAAGACGATTTTTATAACTATTATTTATAACTTTAATTACACCAATGTTATTTTCTGTAAAACATAAATTTAATAAATACAGTTTTAAATGATACCTGATAACTGACAATTGAATAGTTGATAGTTTGATATAGCGGTTTGCGTTACGAATATTTTATGTGAAATCCAATATCCATACAGGCTGTCTAATCCACCTTAAAATAATGTTTTTCTATGTATTTTGTTCTTCACGAAAACAACGATGATAACCATTAACAAAATACAAGTATTCGCTAAAGAATAATATATTATTGTAAACGAGGTTAATATATTATGATTTAACAAAAAAAATAACAATTTATTATACAAATAATTAAATAACTTTACTCATCATTATCCTCGTAAACAAAAAATTGTATTATATTTCAATTTAAAAAAAAAAAAAATATATATTATTTAAAAAATTTAGATTATTAACCAAAATATAGTGTTCTGGCCAAAAACCGTGAACATTACATAATGGCCAAAGGGACCCCTGCGTTTCATAGTCAGCATCCATGATATTCGACCAGGTTTTTGTGCCTAAGTTTCTGGGATCTCACGACGTAAGATAAACTTTGGCAATCACTGCGCATTGGTGTTGGTCTCTTCGGTAGTACCTGTACGGCGCGGCGTGGAGCGTAAAGGTGCTTATACTATTTTTCCGTGTACCCTACCAATATCATATCGCGTACCGCAGCAGTGTGTGAGCACCTTAAATGGTTTGTATTTAATCGCGATATACAGGGTGATTCGTTTAGTATGCTCACTTTTTTTATAAAATCCCTGGTATACCCTGTGGTGATAAAAACTTTGTTTATTGAATTGAGAATCCCATATTTTCCACCCGAAATAATATTCAGTTAATTTTTTTGGAATTTTTGGTGAAACGTAATTAAATTTCGAACCAGTATTTTCGGAATTATTAAAGTTTAAAATTCTGTGTGAAGGTGTTAAATCAATTAGATACCTGATGATTAGCTTTACATATGTAGCATTGATAAGAAAATATTAATTATGATTACAACTTCATAATCAAAGCCCAATGATAATTAATTATTATTTATTAGTAATACTTATACAGCTGCAGATAGTACATTATAAGAATTGATGTATACGAATATTATGTATGGTATTATAACATATTACCCAATAATTAATAATATACATATATATATATATATATATGTTAATTCTTATCATCACACAATTACTATTTAGTGGTTATATTATATTCAATTCGCAATCTCAAATAGTAGCAAATAGCGCTGACAAATTACATTACAATATTAAGTGTTATAGGAATATTTCCGTAATACTTAAATTAAAATATCTCAAAAATTACTTGTTTGAATTTTGATTTTGATACATCAAAATTCACAGAAAAATAATTTCAATAGTATATCGCAGTGAAAATAGGGTATTCCCATTTGAAAAACAAAAGTTTGTACTGCCACAGACCATACTATAGGAGGTATAGAAAAAAAAATATCGGAAAACGTAGTTTTTGTGGTAATTTAAGGATTGAAAAAAAAAAATTCAAATTTTGGCATTTTATGACCAAAAATGGGGGTGAGCATTCTAAAAAATCAACCTGAATTTTGTCACCAGATTTGGATAGACGAAAATAAAAGCGACGATGGTTGTTGACGTGAAATCTCACTCGAGGGAGCATTGACTAACCATATTGATATCAGGACCATTGGCAATTTAAGAAATCCTGGACATAGTGGTTTTTACAAAAAATTGGGAGAATTTTTTGATTTAAGAGTTTCGCAGTGAGTTCACGTAGTCGAGCGAGCTGGGGACTGAAGGCCCCATACTCATGGTATTACAATTAAAAATGTAAAATATATCGATTTTAAAAAAAAAAAAGCGAAGATTTAGGGTCCCCGGTAAAGTAGAAATACACCTAAATTTCTAGTGATAACAGTTTAGCATTATAGATAAAGTAAACCTCTTTATAACGGACTCTCTATTAAACGGAATCCTCCTTATAATGGAAAATGTCAATATCCCCAGTGCAAATAATCAGCTGATCAATAACGATGTCTATATATATACATGACCACTATGCAGCGTCCCAGGGTTTCTTATATCACCGACCGTTGTGTGCATGTCCGTGTACAGGTGTGTTGGCCGTAGATCTAATGCTCCGTGCGGTAAGATTGCGCTGATGTGACGCAAGTGTGGTTTCACGCCGAGGGTTAGTGTCCGAGATAGATGCTAAAATAATAGTTCTGCGAAATCTGTGCATCGAAGTTGTTCGCAGTGTTCGCACCTATGTATATAATAGGGATATACTACGGCATGGTGACGAACAAAATACATTTGAAACCGGCCATCTATATATATTCCAAGGGTGACATATACATTATTATTTGGCGGATATATTTATAGACTATCTCGATAAAGTTACAGTCGACCGCCGTATCTATATTATGTATATTGTTGTTTTATTTAATAGCCGTACGAGGACGTCACGGCGCACTATGAGTATATTGAACATGAGTTTCGCAGACTTCTTATGGTGGACAACACATGCTAGAGCTATGGAGTACAACAGTCGTGAATCATAATGTATAGCAATCGTTGGGCCCAATGCCGCATCACTGCGC
This sequence comes from Chaitophorus viminalis, assembly GCA_025469195.1. NCBI lineage: Eukaryota > Metazoa > Arthropoda > Insecta > Hemiptera > Aphididae > Chaitophorus > Chaitophorus viminalis. The sequence continues at coordinate 35,961 of JAIPRK010000775.1, read as the reverse complement.
GTGAGCGTTTATTGTTCAATATTGCCACGGCAGTCACTCATGACGTAATACAGTAAAACCTCTCTATAATGGACTCTCTATTAAACGGAATCCTCCTTATAACGGAAAATATCAATATCCCCGGTGCAAATAATATATGAAATTGACCACTCTAAGACAGAAAAATGTTTGGTCCCGAACGATTCCGTTATAGAAAGGTTTTACTGTATACATAGAAACTTTGGGTTTAAGACGGTTCATGTCCTATATATATTTCATGCATTGGCCATTCCACGTGATCGGAGACAAAATTGGTACACATACATGCAACACGCGGAAGCTGCTATTTGCAATATTATACATATAATATAACATATAGGCGCTTGCGGAATAATAATAATATTATTAATAATATATTCGCGTGTTAAACGGCCACGGCGATTTCGTTTTGTTGTGAAACTTATAATATTTTCATGTTCGACAAACAATATTTACTGCAAAATACCTGCGAAATGGTTGTATTACTATTATACCGTGTCGTGCAGAGAAGGAATTAGTTTTTACGACGCGTACGAGGGTAATAAAAAATCGATCATCGCGCAATAAAAATATGTGTTTTACATCTCAAACGCGGTATTTTATAATATAATGCTTGCGCGCGCGTGTGTATGTGTGTACATTACGTATGGATCAATTTTGAAATTATTTTTTATTTTATCGCAAGAAATTGTAGCCAATTATGCGCCATAAATTAAAATATTACTTCGATTAGTCATGCCGACTTGCAAGCCTTATACCTATTCCATAATACTTTATTAAATTGGCTCGTTGTTTAAAAATAAAATACATAAACACGTGTAATAATCGTCAATGCTTGGTTTGTTTTTTCTATTTTTTTAAATAATACGTAGTATAAATGCGTATTTGTTTTTCGTTATTTCAATTACTCTGCGTTTTAAACATTTACAATCATATATAATAACCGGTAATAAATAAATTGTAAAAAAAAAAAAAAATAAAAATCAAAAGTTTCCACCGTTATTACAGATGAATACAACATTATTATTATGTAAGACGCGTTGTAACCGTGTCTCGACAACCGAATCGCGTTAACTGTGATATTATAACGGCTGATTCTAACTCGTGTTGGATGAGATTTTTATAGTAAATTTATTCACATGTTCGAATATTCCAATTACTATTCATAATCACGGACATAATTATCGCATACTATATTACTTCGATGTATCGTTATGCGTGTACGGAAGTACCTACTATACCCATTACGTTTTCCGTATACTCGCACATAATATACAATATAGTCCTTAAATCATTATTATTTTAAATTAAAATCTCACATCGCGTTAATGCTTCATTATATTACGTGTATACACACGGATCGTAACGATCATAATAATAGCAACAAATTGAATTCGAACCAAACGTTCAGATTCTGAGAGAGAACGGCGATAATAATAATTAATGGAGTTTGAGGTGTACCTGCAGTATACCGAGGAATTCGGATAAAACGTCCGTAGAAGGAGGAGTGGATGAATGGGGAGGGGAACGTTTCGATTAAATATTAAGGTACCACCGAAGTCGTATTCGTAATATTCTATAACATAGGTAGTGTATACCAATGGTGGTGAACAGAGGGAAGGTGTGGCACGTGTGGGGAGATCATACAAAAACGACTTGCAGCCGTACAACGCGCGGTGACGATGCGACTGCAACGCGCGCAGACGAAAAAATTAACACGAACGAGTTCTTCGCTCGCACCTAGGTCGCAACTATACGTACTAAAATGTGTGTATTATAAATAATATTACAATCGTGATTGGCAAACGATATAAGCTTTCAATGAGACTTACTCGGTTGCACGAATCGGTCAATGTGAACGCAGCCGCGACTATATATTAATATTATACTATACACATAGTTCTGCGTGGTTCTTTTTTTTTTCATTTAAATGAAATAATCAACATTATGGGTCGGTGCTATATCGATACGCGCCAATGAATACATTTCCATCCCATCAACAGAACTACCGGAACAAACAGGCCCCGTTAACCGGTAAAAGTGTGTAACGAGTTCTTTGTTTGACTGCGGCATATGCTACATATTATATACCTGTTGTAATGCAGAAAGTATATATCATAATAATGTGCTCATCGTTGCGGGTTCCACGAGGAGCTGTACGAAAAAAATAAATAATAATCCTACAATATAGCCGTGCTACAACCACTGTGTGCAGATGACGGGCAAACCGAACATTGTATAGGTATACTGTTTGTGCTGATTGAATCGCGGGAATACGTCGAATTTAGCGGACAAATATTGCTGCAGGTCGAACGCTTAGGGAAAAAAGAACGTTACGGTGCGCAGCTGTCGCGGTGTTTTCGTTCGCGTACGACAATCGATTAACAATAAAAATTCGACCATTGACACAAGATTGTCATATTGTACCTATACGCGTAATAATTTCTCGCGGGTGCAATGCGATAAACGATTAAGCTGTTCGTGTCACCGCCGAGTTCTCGAACGATTAATACAATATCTCCACGGTTTCAGAATAATATAACTATTATTATTACTATATCATCATTGTTATTATTAAAATACGTACGCATCGAATTTACTACACTCGATCGGCGGTGACGCGTATACACTTAATCGGATAGCAATGTAATATTATTGTTGCAATCGCCTTGCAGTGACTTCTCCCGCATCGAAACCGCTATGACCGTACTGCCAGTTGACTGCAGTCTATAGATCGCATATACAATATGATCTGGAATACATTTTTGTTATATACGGAGTGCAACAATCGTGAAGCGTAATATAGCGATTGGGACCCATTGTCAACACTGCGATTGCGCGTTTATTGTTGTGAAAGCCACTATAATACACAGATGTATGTCATATTATAATCACAGGCGCATGCGTAATGAACATTTTTGGCTGAAACGGCCAACATGCTTCGTGCACCGCGACTGTACGTGATATATTATAAGACTTCTATATACAACTCTATCCAGTGTATAATGTATGATCTATTACTGCAGTATTTGTATTGCCATTTGCGTACGTAGTATGCGTGCCACGATTTATGGATGAATGTGCGATTCCCGTTTGGTTTCCGTAATAGTTCTCCCATGCGAAGAAGCGATTTCATTAATGTGAGCCGAGTTGATTTTCATTTTTTAAACATATTTTATTACTTATCAATAATCGTCAAATAGGTAGATAATCGCTGTAGTATAATAAAAGTGATGTTCACCACCCATCCCTTCAATACACACAAAAATAGATACTATATCAGTTTATACTTAAATATTTATGTGATATTTAACTGTGGTACATACAAAAATACTATCACATATACTTGTATTATATGAGCTATAAATTTTGTAATTTATGCAAGTACCTATCTGTCAATAAAAAAAAAAAAATAAATAAATAAATGTTGTATTGAAAATTAAACCACATCCCCATGACAAATTAATTGGATCACGACTGTAATATAACATATTATACACAATGACGCTGCTAAGGGATATTTGTAATATGCTCGTGATATAATATATAATAAGATATGTGCAGACATATAATATAATATAATATAATATAATATAATATAATATAATATATATTATACCTTTTGTACATACAGAAATAGGTAGACTTATTATTATGTAGTACATAATAAAAAAGTTCAAAAAGAACAAAAAGAAAAAAGTGTATACGCATATGCCGCGTACACTATTCAGAGTGACGAAACGGCTCAACACGAGACGCGATTGCATGACAATCAAAATAGCTTCACGCACCATTGGACGCATATTATAGTCTATAGAGTTGTAGGGAGACGAATTTGATTGGTACGATTAATTAATAATAAACGGCCGTGGTTAGCGCGCGGAGCCGGATAAACAATAATGATATTATATATGCGTGCGTCCGTACGAATTTACGTAGTTCGACTAAATTAACATTCGCTGTGCGGGCCCTGGTGATTCTATTTTATTAATTTAACACGATTTCGAGCCTGATACGATATTTTAATCTACGGACGATGGGAGATCGTTAAAGAATTACCAATGTGCGGGACGAGAAAAATGAAGAATTTTCTTTCAACCGACAACGAACATCAATCGTAGGTATTAATATTATAATATGTTATTCTCTGCACTTAATATATTATTGAGATAATCGCGCCATTTTATTCATCCGCGTTTTGTCCACTCAAATAATGTTTGGAAAAAAATAAATCATTGATATATAATCAATTTCAACGCATCACAATTACAATGTACGTAATATTATATAATTATATCATTATTGCACTGAACGTAAGGTTTATGAAAACGGACTCTTATGCAGAGTTCAGAATCCACGTGATTGCTGTACTCTGACCGTACAAATAATTTCGTCACCGGATAGTGAACATAAGTTAAACGGTTTTATTTTTTGGCAAATAACAGTTCGTTCTTTCCGTTTTATCTCCACCACGATCACCGATCGAAAAAATTGGCTTTGGGTACCGTATAACCGGTTTAAAAAAAAAAAATAACTATAGGTTAATTGCAGGAAAATATATTAAGTTTTCTAAATTTAGAATTACCAAAAACTATTTTCCTTTCAATATTGATCCAAGATGTACCTACATAGTAAGCTGTAAAGTTAGGATTGCACCAGAGTTTTCATTTTTTCAAATTAAACATCAAATATGTAAAAATTGTGGTCACATAGAACCCTACTGCCAGTTCTAATAATAAAATTAAAATTTTGTGCATAAAAAAATAAAAATAAACATCTTTAAAATTTAGATTTAATTTCCAATTGCGTCAGTCACAACACTGATAAAACTATAGTAACTACATGGCTCAATGGTTGCATATCTATTACCGATTTAACAACATTTCCAAATTCTGATTTTCAAGTTTTTAAGTAATAACTATAATGAACATTTAAACATTTTTGACTATACTGTATTATTATTAATTTTTTATTTATTTGTGTTTTATTATTTTTATAATAAATTTTAATTTTAATATTCACAAGTAAATATAGACACTTAATAATCCCAATATTATTGATATTTAAATCATTGTTTATAATTTTATATACCTAGTATAATGCTATCGTAAAAAAATACGCATTTATAGATATTTATACAAATTAACTAAGTGACAACATATTGCGTAGTAGTGATATTTTAACAAACAAAAAAGTCGTATTCCAATGTTGAACAAATAATGCAATATTATACTATATTATATGACCAAATAGAGTGATCCATTAAAGTGACTACACTTAACGTGTAAATACATTTCAAAGACTTAAAGTGTAGTCATCTATCATAGAATCTTTTCGTTTAAGCCCGCGAACATACAATGTTCTACACATTTATATTATAGCTACACAACTTATTCGTCACAAGATACAGTACCCGTGACTCATATATCCGTTTGGTTTTTACACATTGGTCACATTTTTATAATATAACTTAAGTGAATATATGTTATAAAAATAACAGTTCGCATAAAGAATTTACTACATGAAATGAAATGTTTATGTGTATTACGAAACTTAGCTGGTTTACAGCGCCATGACTCATGTCGTATATTGTATTCGTTTTTTCGTCATATTATATTCTTGATAGATTTTCTGCATTACGTTTTAGTAGAAGCTAAGTGAGATTTATTTTTAAAATTATTATTGGCGACTTATACATACATCGACGTTTCAAAAAAAAAAAAAAAACATTAAACAAATGAAACCATTTTGGTTGCCTAATCCAATCTTATATCCTGCTACTCATATGATGTAAAACTACAAACAAAATATTATAATATAATTTTATATATAAACATAATATTATCAAAAAAGTGCACGCTAACGGCGCAATATTAAAATATCATCATCGATTTTTAATACTGTGGAACATTTTGTCATTGCGTTCACACGTTCAAAAATACGGTTTTACATTGAATCGTCTCTGTCGTCAGTTGCAGGAATGTGTATAGGTACATGTGTATAACATTGAGTAGTAACTCCTCGAATTCTTCCAACTCTTCGAGTCGATCAATTCTGTATTTGTATAAGACTCAAATTATTATTATATTATTTACGTTGTGCCTAGTGGTTTATTTATTATTATTACTATTATTATTATTTTTATTATTACTATTAAATTCTACAAAAACTCTCACTGCGGTGGTTCAATTAATGCCAATGGGATGTAAATATAATAATTTATTCGATAAAATACATGTGCAGGTACAATAAATAAATGAATACATAATACTCGAAGACTTCAAATACTTAAGTTTCCGTCCTTCAGACTAGACACGAAAACAAATATTTTACCTGTATTCGGTTATAATATTTAACCTTCCATATATTATATCGTACCGAGATCGGGCCGATATTTTGTAACATAATAATATAATATACGGGTTTTACGCATTATACGTGTATTATATGACATTATTTTGATTCGAATATTTTTATATCTAATGTCACGATGAACGTTTGACATCCAATGACGATTGGTTTCGGTCCATGAGAAAAAAGAAAAAAGAGTAATATTACACATATGATGCATGTAATATCATATTATATATTATTATTATTATTATTGTTATTATTATTTTATTATTATTATTATTATTATTATGTAGATTACATATTAAGCGGCATAACTACCGTATCATATATATGTTATATTGCTGGTTTTGCAAATTTTGAGCGATCAATGTATGCATTTTCTCTCTATGCGGCGTTTCAAGAATTTCAAAAAACGTGTATTTGGTCGTATACCTACGAGTATACGCGTAAACTCGAAAAGTCTTCCGACAGCTCGTTTCTCCCCATGAAATTCCAATAATATTACATTATTTATGTTTCATACAGAAAAGTAAACACGTCATTCAATACCATCACATTTCGTCAACGGCGCAATAATTATTGTATTATTTCAGTATATAATTTCGTCTTGTTGGAGTTGTTCTTTGCTGCGTGATTCAGCGTTATCGCAGGTTATATTGTCACCTGTTCGGAGTGTCTATATCCGTCATGGCATATCCAATGTTGAATATTTAACACATTTTTTAACAAATACAAATTATAAAACGGCTTAAGCTTGTTGGGCTGCAGATACCCGCGTGGAATTTTGGAACATCGAACACATATTATGTCGTCACCTGTTGGCTGTTATGTAGGTGAAATCACAGCCGAAAAGGATGTTTTGAATGTTAAAACATTCCCCGACTCTTAGCCGTACTTAGCCAAACATCTTTTATATAAATAAACTTGGAGTTTATATAAAAATGTACATAGGTATATAATTATAGATGTCTCTATTTCGTTATTGATATTATATTCCATTTTACAACGTGTATATATATATATATATATATATATATATATATATAGCTCGATATTTTGTTATATATATTATATATTATTTAAAGTCGTACGCACATTATATTTTATTAATTCGAAATCATGATTCGGTGGAAGATGTGTAACCCCTACCGTGTCCCACACATGCGTACAAGTCGTATTTAGTTGAAATATAATTAAAGTCCCCTATATTTTTATTAATCCCGGTTACGCGCCAGCCATTTAATGTTATGTGCGCACTCGGAGATTCGAATGTTTGTTTTATTGTAATCGCGCGGAGATTTTTAAGAAAGAAAAAAAAAAACCGTTTCCCGTAAATTACTGCATGCACGTCTGTACGTGCGTACACCTAATGAACTATCGAATCGCCTTTTTACGTATTATTATACGTTTTTAATATACATTAGATAGAAACCCGTAAAAAATCTCCGCGTGTATATAAATGTAATCTAATTACGTATGGTTTTATAATGCGGGCCCGTGATGTACTAATAAGAGGTACAGATAATCAGCATTAGAAATCTCAACGTTTACGTTCGACTAAATGTAATTTATCGACATTCTAGGAGAGCATATTACACACATGTGTAGTATAGTGCGCACTGTGCGTATAGGTAGCCGCGACAGGTTTAGTGACGCATTTTCATTTTTATCATTACGTAGTACCTACGTCACCGCAACTGAACATGGCTAGGCACGCATTGGGTTTTTTTCTTTATAGCCTCACACTAATAATACAAAAATATGGATTTGATAGGTTCATTATTACGTACGTTTATGTACTGTTTATATTATTGTTTTCAATAGTTAAATCACATTTTTTGGCATTTATTTGTTTTAATTATTGTACGTTGTATGTAAATGTACCCACACAATCCGTTGATCGATTTCATTATCATAATAAATACCTATACAACAACCAAATCGTACGAATACATTTCAGTAGGCATATAGACTAAACCAAAAATAAATTATTATTTCTAAAGTATAATATTATTGTTTTGGAATATTTATGACCTATGAACATTTAGGCATGCGAAGAATCCAAAAAACCAGTATAATATATAATATTATTTAAGAAGACAAATGATTCGAATTATACGAAGACGAATTTCACATAGATTGCAACAATATAATATACCGGAAAAACGTGCTCATAAATAATATTAATGCGAAAAATGTCTAAATGATTTCTTTTCACACGGGATGCGAAAGGACGTGGTTAAGACAAAATACTTTTATAATGTTCGACGTTTTCATCATGTGTTACCCATATTTATGGTACAAAAAGTATAATATGCGTGATATTTAGCCAACATTTTAATCCACCAATAATTCATAATATTTTGAATGATATTTACTTACGTAATGGTGTAGTAATATCAACTGTTTTACTTATCATCAATACGACCACGAATAGATGTACAATTAATCGCACACCATTTTCCCATCTACGTTTTAAATTTTACTATTAGATTACTCTAAAATTATATTACTACACTGCAGATATGTATTCAATACATTTTTCTATAAAATAAATATATTTAAAATAGTAGGAACGGTTCTCGATATATTTAAACGAAATAATGGAAACTTGAAGGTTATTGAGTTATAGCAATTATAGATACCAACTTCGAGTAAATGTAGAAAAATAACACAGGGGTTGGCAATCTACGGCTCGCGGAAGGAAAATAACTGGACGATCTAAAATATTTTGCTAGTTTTCTGCTCGTTATAGAATATAGATGGAAAGAATATATAATATGTATATATAGAATTTTTATGATATATTTATAAATTACAATACCATTCGTCGATTATAATTTGTTTTAAAATGTGTTTTTAATACAAAATTAAATACATTTATGATAAAATTATGTTTAAGTTATTTCTGGCCTTCTAATTTTTTTCTTTTTTAAATTATCCGGACCACCATAGAAATTAATTGCCGATCCCTGAAATAGTACCTGCTGATGATTAGCCAAAAATGAAAATCTCCTTTTGTACTGCTAGTGCAGAGGAAGTAATTATTGCTCGAGTGAAAATTAGACCACTGTGGGTTAGGTTACTCCTACAATTACATTATTAGCAAAGAACATTTCAACACGTGACGTATGCAAAGAAAATCGGTCAACCTAACTCATAACTATACTACACGTCGACTGTGAAAAATATATTGAATGAACGCTCCAAATCCTCAAGAACCCAATACTTCACTTTAACAATCCATCGGAGCAGACGAATCGAATGCTGTTAGTAAATTATTTGGAAAATAAATGTAATCAAAGGTCTGAATTATTTTTCGAAACGGAATGTTATTTTAGGTAAAAGTAGTCTAATAACACGATGTGTTGAAGTCTTCACACAGATATCTATATATATATATACCTATATCATATATGTGTAGTAACGATTTACCTTTTTTTGTTGCACTAACAGGATGCAAGAGACATGTGCGATGGGTATAGAACTATAAAGGGACAGTACTTATATGTTATATATATACGTATGTGGTATATAATATTTTTGGACGAGTACAAACTGCAGTCCTTGAGTCGATCATTTTGTTCCGAATTCAATAGAATTGTGTAATTTATGTGTGTGTGTGTGCGTATGTGTGTAGACGTTAGGTTTTTTTTTCTCATTTTCACCTGTACATAATATATAATATAATGCGATGCTGCACGGCGGCGCGTCCTGCAGGAGGTCTAGAAAACAAAAATTATAGCTCTAGTCAATTACGGTACCATTTGACCAGTGATCGCGGGGACGTACCAACTCGTCAGCACACTAAAAACCGAAGGCACTCGATAAACACGCTCGTTTTATAGGTAAACCATAGGGCTCCCTGTGTGTGTGTGTGTGTGTGTGTGTGTGTGTGTGCGTGTGTGTGTGTGTGTGTGTGCGTGTGTGCGTGTGTGTGTGTGTGTGTGTATGCGTGTGTGTGTGTGTGTGCGTGTGCGTGTGTGTGTGTGTGCATGTGTGTATGTGTGTGAGTATGAGCGTGCGTGTGAGTGTGAGTGTGAGCGCATCACCTTTACCGCCACCGTAGTTGGCCTATACCACTATTATATACATACAGACGCCTCTATTCGCGCGGTACCATCAAAAAGGACCGGGACGGCAATAATTTACACATTTATTGAATCCTCTTGTTTTTATTCTCACAGATTTTATGGCGTCTTGCGTTCGGCTGTCAGGGGCGAGGGGGTTTAATACTTTTCGTTTTTATCGTTCGCCCGGGCAGCGCGAGAGACGCGCACACCACTCATACACACACACACACACACACACACACACACACATACACACACACGCATATACGTATACTTATTTATATTACATATATGTATTAATAGTACACAGACACACACACGTGGTTTTTCGCGTCTACATATGAACGCGAAGAGTATGTATATAGGAGGAGGGTCTTTTACAAAATAGTTTATACCGAATTCCGACGGTCCGGACCGCACACGGCAACAATTTATCGGGAACGAAAAATACAATAATACGAGTGTGTACAATATTATATATAATAATAATAATAAACCACGCCGTGCTATATATCAAGTAGATCCATCGGATTGAAAAAAACTTGGAATAGAAATGTAATAATAATTCTACGTCTGGTAAAAAAAGAAGATGGCTACGGGCTTTCTTTAGATTTAATTTATTAGCCAAACAAATGTTTAAACAAAGCAGGTTAGCACATACCTAATATATTGTCAACAAAATCACACCTATCGTACGATTTCAAAACATAATGTAGTTATTTATGTCGTGTCCATGGATGTGCAGACGCGCTGTGTACATTTATATTCTATACACATCTAGTAGATAGTTTTAATTCATTATTATTAATTACAAACAGAAAAAAACGAAACAAATTGTTTATAAATATTTATACAATATATTTCGGACAGTTAATTTGCTACTCACATTTTCACCTCCTTCGGATCGTAAATTATCAATTTTCTCCCCGACATTATATTATATATTGCTTGCGGATGTGTACGTGAATAATATGTGGATACACGTCGACGTGAACCAAAGGATATCGACAAGACTTCGTCAAGTTTTCAATAATTGCCTTGAAAACCCGTTAATACGGATTGCCAAACGGTAACTGAGGAATTCACGTGTATTAGGTATGGCATAATTAAACTTTGATAAAAATGCTTGTAATTAAAGCAAAATAATTTATTCATATCTCCGTAATATTTTTATGAGAATTCCGATTAAAGTCATCGTGGGACATTAATAATTTTACTGAAACAAATTATTCATTGATTATACCATTATCATTCTATCAAATCCAATTAACAAAATAATTATTTTTGTTCAAAACTGTAAATTTATAATAATATATTTTATATATATATACATATACATAGTACATACACACAAAATATAACCAAAAAAAAAAAAAATTATTATATTGTTCAACGAAAAAAAAGTTATAGCGTCGTAAAAAAAGAAAAAAGATTTTTGTAAAATAAATAATTTTAATTTAAAGAGATAAAAAATAAAGTGTAAAGGAACTTTTCCCCACGAGTCATAAACGTCATTGAAAGAGATTAATATTAATATGACGTTAAGTACACAGAAACGGTTTTCGTTGAAGACTTAGTAAATAAGGGGACATTTTGAGATAGTTACAGTTTTATAATATGTGTATCTACTGCTTCTATACTAAAAATAAAAATAAGAAGACGGAAAAAATACCGCTCAGAAATGACTGGAACGCTTAACACACCACAGACTATATTCAACGTGGTTTTCAAAACATTCTTTCCCGAACGACTATTATAGGGAGAAAAAAAAACACGTGACAGAAAAGGTTACATTACGTATTATCAGACATCATGTCATAGGTATATTGCAATACGTCACGCGTGTATACAGAGACGGATTCACACAATTGCCGCCCCTATGCAAATTTTGTTTTGCCCCCTCATTAAACTTATCAATGAGAAAACGTATTATAAGTACTTATTTAACATAACTAAGATGAAAATAAATCTTAAAGACTGATACTAAACAATAATTATTGTTTATGTTTATGAACTGTTCTTCTGATTATTGTTTTATTAGTGATTATTAATTATTTTTACGAGTTTCCCAGCAATCGGTCGACAATTGACTTGGATGTTATGTATAATAAAGAAGAAATGTTCATTATATTATCAAAAATGTGTTACGCTTAAACATTTAATATTTTTATTAGCCATCCTTCAAAGTAATCTCACCATACAATACAAAATGTAAAAAACCTAGTATTCTTAAAAAAAATGATTAAATATTGGTTAAAAATTGCCGCCCCTAAAAGTCCTCCGCTCTAGGCAACTGCCTACTTTGCCTGACGCTAAATCAGCCACTGTGTGTATATTATATGCACACGAATGGCATTTTATACTGTATTTTATACAGTATAAAAATCGGTTCTTTAGAATAAGAAGTAATGCATTTCCATATCGATTTGCGTAATTGAAAACCGTCGTCAACATATAGACTTGACGTTTTTTCACCCGAAGCCTATTACTATGATAATTGTTGGTTAAATACACGGTCTTAGATGACTCCGTTCGTCTTCTAAGACCGTGATTAAAAAATATCACATTTATAATCAGTGCTGTTCTCGTATGCACCGTTGCTTCGCGTGCGCACACAGGTTATGGTTAAACGTGTTGAATACTACTCATATGTACGTTCGTCGGCAGCCGCGCACAAAATAATAATCGCGGGCGCGTGAATGCCGTGAATCTCGGACGGAAAAACTCGTATAGTCATCGACCGTCCATCATCGTTGTCCGATGGGGAGAGAGAGAGAGAGAAGAAAAACGAATTTTTTATCGTGTACATATATAATTATAAATATACGCCGCCACGGTGCGTATTACGCAATGCCGAAGAAATCGGGACAACTGAGTGGGCATGTGCGATGGGCCACGGAACCCGGCCCTACTAATTAGATCCTCGCCTTGGATACTGATTTGCCGTTCATATTATTTTTTATCATTATTATTATGACGTGTTGATGTATTATGTTAATGAGTTTGTATTATTTACGTAAAGATTACACAGCGCTGCAGCAGCCGTATTATACTGTCGTTTAAACCAGGGGTGGCCAACAGGTCGATCGCGAGATGAATATCATTAGAGTCGATCATGACACCATTTCGCATTTTATTCAATTTTTAAATTTTTTTCAGAAAACAAATAAATTTGTGAAATTATCAAATCAAATGCAAGCACAAACATCTCATTGAATAATGATTAAACAAACATAACAATAGTAGTAATAATAAATGTAGTATAGTATATTAGTAGTAATAAGTTAAAAGTAATAATTTGTCAAAAATATATTAAAATACGTGTTGTGTGAAATTGTGAAATTAACCTTAATAATACTTATTTATATTTATATTTTAAAATAAAAGTAATAAAAGAAGTGTAACACACATGCACGTACATAATAATATGTTTTTGTTTATTGATAATTTTTTTTTTTTGTCGATCGCGACAACCTAGAAAAACTCAGAGGTCGATCATAATTCATAAGTCTATTAAAGTTGACCACCCCTGGTTTAGACGATAGTCTAGAAGCTATATACCTATATGCGCGTATAAACGTTATTATTATTATTCTATAAAATCTATTATATTACAAAAACACTACGGATTTCGGTTATTTTTGTACGCACGCAAGAAAAAAATTGCCGAACGACTTCTAGAATGGTTTAAAATTAACTATACCTATAACAATGATAAGATTAAACTTTTCGATGTCAGCTTATCGATATGACGTGCAAGTCTCATGGTTATTATTTTTACTTTTTTATTTATTTTTCAACATTTTAATCGCGTAAAATTTAATATGACCATGTAGATATAGGTATGGTATATTTCTTTGTCCACTATGCTTGCAACGTTTCCCAACCTGTGAAAAAAATGGTTTATAACGGAAAAATGTACGATTTTATTAAACAAAATCGTTTTTATTCACTGTTCATAATATTAATAATAAAATGTTATACGATCGTTACAATTCGAAAAAAATTGGGTGAGTGAATTAAAAATAAGTTGGAAAATGCTGCATAAATACTAATGATAAATATCATATTGCTGCGAGTGGTTTATATCGCCATTAGTGTAATATATTAATTATTATATAATAATGTGTTTGAAAACTGACGTAAAAATTCCACTTGGCACAATGATTTGTGTTCAAAGGCTGCGATAAATAACTAAAATATATTATGTTGCGGACGTAGGTTTAATACCTCGATATTACCACCGATGAAAAATGCCGAAAAAATCTTGGAAGAAAAGCGGTATATCGATGAGTAAAAGGTTTGGAACTAAACGATATAGACATAACAGTCTTGTGTTTTGTTCCCGAAACGATCCGCGAATAATGCACTATGTTAGGGATGACCAACATGTGACCCGCGTCTTATTAATAAAAACTAACACTTATTTATTATTATTTCGAATTTAAATTTATCAAAATAAAGTATACTGATCTAATATGTAATTTGATTTGTTTTTCGACTATTATAAGCTATCTTAAATAATTGTGTAAAAAATTGTAAACTATAAACATATTAGCCCTTGATATAGTTGTATTTATCCACGTGGCTCGCGAACATACTCATGTTAACTATCCCAGCAGTATACGATACCGTCTAAAACCAAGATACAAATGGTTTTAAAAATTTAAGGTGCGTGACAATAGGTTTTGGGCATGAATCTTAGATTAAACGCGTGACTGCGAATAAATTGCTGTATGTTTTATTGTTATTATTTATTAGGTATGTTAGTGACGAGTCGAACTTTTGTTTTAGACGTTGAACCATTCAGACGTATTATCACGAACTCAATTTTTCTTTTTTCTCATGACAATCAATATCAGCCATTGAAATCAATAATAAATTATATGAACCGTGGTTTGTCAAGCCGAAGTCTCGACAAACTTGTTTCGCCATTCCGAATGTAATTTCCAACGACGGTTTTGTTGCAATTTTTTGCACCCATATTTATGCGGAGGGTCGGAAACACTGCACATAGGCTGAACCCTACAAAGTATGAATATAGGTACACGGTATAAACATAATATTTTATGGTGTAGGTATAAATTGTATGCGTGATGCGTGTGCATTGGTTCTCCGTCACCGCGACAACGTGTCACGCGTCTTTAATCCGATGGTTTGACAGGCATTCAAACGAGATTAGCTGCGGGCGCGCGGAGGGCTGCTGCTGCCACCGTCGCCGCGCGGTTAACGTCTACATTTAGTCTGTGGCTTTCAAAATATATAATAATATAACATATTAATATGGGTATACGCACACACGCGCGTAGTGTTATCGAACATTCTGTACGGTACGTAAAAATAATAATAAATGCGCGAGTGTGTGCTGCGTGTGCGCGTAAAAAATAAATACTCGACTCGTTTATATTATGCGCATCGCGCGTACGTACACAATGGGTGGGCGCGAGCGCACTAAACAAGGGGGACGCTGCTGCAGCGTTCTACGTCCAGGTATATAATATGATATAATATTATTATCTGTACTGACGAACAACATAGCGTGTACGCGCGGCATCCGACTGAATCGTGCACGCACACACGCACGTCGCGCTCGCACGTAGAGCTACCATGCTATAACCACCGTGTACATGTCGGCTGGGTGGGTACCTATACCTGCTGTAATAGCGTATGCATTTATTTTTTGCCACTAATGGCCGCCTGTCCGACTAATAATATTCTATCGCCAATACTGCACCAGTTATGTAATAAAAGTACATTTATTATTTCCATGTTTTGCACATTTTTAACCGCTGTTAATATAATATTGAAAAAAAAAACCATGATAATATATACCATTTAGTTATTCATATGAATATTTATAATGTACACCGATCTAATCCAGTGGTTCTCAATCTTTTTAGGACCACGATCTAATTTTCATCCAAAAAATCTTTAAATAAAATGAACGAACGACTATTATTACGTCCTATTATGAATTATAATTTGAAACCCGTTATCATTTTTGATATATTATTACTATAATTATTAATATAATTTAACATACATTTCTTGCAATCTATATAATACGAAAAATTGTTCGTGACCCATCTAAAATTAGCTCACGACCCATCAGTGGGTCGCGACTAATTTGAGAACACTGGTCTATCCGTTAAGACGTCGTTTAGACCCACAAGTGTACAGTGCAAATACGCGTACGAAAATTGTACATAAATTAAACATACAAGTTGAAAAACTCCACGGACATATGATGAAAACAAATGTTCTCAACGAGGGTACAGATTTCCATATTACATAATAGACAAATATCACGTAAGATTTTCAACTCAATCAATATGTACTTTAATTAATAGATAATAGTTTACTGGTTCAATAACATCCCTTTGTATTCCGAGTAACTAATTTTTTAATTAATATTCAAGCAAGCCATATAATTTAACTAAATCAATATAATATATATTGTATAATTAGTGGAAATTGATTGAAAATAACTAAGTATAACTATCAGGGGTGCCATTTGGGGGGGAAGGGTATACTTTGGCTCCCCTATTTTTTCTTTGTCTTATTGACCCGGATTAAAATTTACAGTGCGCCGACTAATATTATAATTAATTTTTATGAATACTATATAATGCTTAGGTATAAAATATAAATGTATAATATATTATTATGTATGAAGGTAGGTAATAATGCATATTATTTATTATTTGTAGATTTTTATTATACATAGATAATAATTTTTAATATACTAATTTATAGATTGCCAACGTTCCTGTTATTTTACCGACAACAGAAAATACAGTTTTAAAATCAAATAATCAGGGTTGTAATAATGCATTTGAAATTAGTAAAAGTAATGACAATAACCTAGTTGAATATAAAAATGAACTGTTTTTCGTCACTCAAAAGAGTAAAATCAATCTTCGATCCTCAATGAGTGACGAACGGTTAGGTGATTTAATGCTCATAGCAGTAGAAAAAGAAGGTGCTAACAAAATAGATTTAGACAAAGCAGTAGACAGATTTTCTAAACTAAAAAGTAGAAGGTAGAATAGCATAATTAATTAAAAAAACGAATGTATACTGTTTGGAATATTATACTATTATTATGTTAATTGTATTGTTATTTATTATAATATGTTAATAAATGAAATATATAGGTATTAATTGTATTTAGAATAAATTTCATTAGTTAAATGTAGGTAGGTACCTTTAATAAATATTTTAAGATCTATACCAAAAGGCAAACAAATTATTAATTAATTATTCGAATTTATTTAAATATTTTATTATACATAACTATGTAACCCTTCAACAGCTTAATCCCATATAAGTAACTTATACACAAACGATATCTGTATTTACTATTTTAAAAAAAATTGAAAATTTTGGCACCCCTATTAAAAAACTCAAATGGCGCCCCTGATAACTATCTTTTAGCATATTTGGTTTTGTGACGGTTATGAATACTATAATTATATCAAATAATTTATGTTGAAAATCTAAAAGTGTAACATCGAAATTGAAACGCGTCTAACTACAAAAAAAATAATATATGGCACCCCACAGAATTTATGCGGCTTTCAAAGTTTATCAGCCAATATAATATTAAATCTTCTTGCGCATGTTTTGCTCACCGATTTTATGGTCAAAGGGAAAATTATTGTGAAGATTCCGAAAAAAAAAAATTTAGGAGATGGGGTCAGCGTTCAACACAACTCACCAATCGTGGCAATATGGAGTCATGTTCTTCACGACGTATACACAAGTATACTTAGTATGATATTAACCACGTTTGTGCCGGTATAATACAATAATAATCACTGAGCGGTATCGGTCTTGAGCTTACACACGTACTCCCGGGATCATCGATGTACGTAGTTTAATATAGTGGCTGTGAAAATCTATTAGCCGTACATTACACTACCATTACTCAGTTCTCGGTATTTACCGGACCGACCGAGGACGCGGCTATTATATAATAAAATTATGCCATACACTGCATATATCATATACATTTTTATTATGTATTCACGGGGTGAAAATCCATGCTAGGGGAGACTTGGCGTGCATCATTGTTGATGAGGGACCACTTTAATCCGCCCGTGTCGGTATACACGGACAATATAATAATTGCAAACCGCGCTCGGCTATGCACGGACGACCCGCTGCAATCGCCCTGCATTCACAGTCCCCAGCACGTAAAAGGTATATAATAATAATAATAATAATAATAATAATAATAATAATAATAATAATAATAATATATTTGTTTTGGTGGCATTGAGCACCCGTTTATTACGACGCGTTTGCCGCCATCCACCACGGTTTGACCCAGCTATTATTATCAGTTATACTACTACTACTACGCTACTGAACGCACTTGCCATCGCAGCCGTCACACTATATAGGGAGTGTGATTTTTTTTTCCCTGAATTTATGATTATTATTATCAATGCAAAATTGTAAATAAAGAAAGAAACTGGGGCTTAATAGCTTCGCCCTACATAATGCAGTCCCCATAGACTGTAGGGATTTAGCGTTTTGCCCTCCCGCCGTGGAAACGGTTTTTTCCCCTCAATTCGAAACGTGCCATGTAAAATAAGGTAGTTTTACGAAATCATGATTTTTCGTGAATATTGGAACGAATATCATTGTTTAGTGTAATAATTTTCTAACCCACTAACCTAGTGTGTACGTAGTATATAGTATTTTCCAGTTGGTTTATTCACTTCCAGCGAGTCAAATCAAAGGTGCGCCTGCTCGTTAGCATTTAACAACGTTCTTACGGTCTTATAGAGTACTCCTGACAAGAGTGCTCACGTTTGGTCGCTTTTAATTGCGGAATATGCACTACATCAATGCAGCACAGTGCGTGACAAAGAGTCCATAAGACCCACCTATGTCCAAGTAGAAACGTAAAGTTATCGCAAACACGTGTGGAAACGTTCCGCGGGAACTAAAGTGTATTTCGGTACTAGATTAAAACTTTTTTTTTCTCAGTATAACGTCATTATTCGTCTAAATTTCGATAATACTCGTAACATTCCTAGTTTACGAAACAAATCGGATTCTCCTCGCACACATCTTGCAAGTATTTTATTGTATCGTTCCATTTACAGTGTGTCACACTGTCGCTGAGTTAATTTATACACACACACACGCACACGCGCACAAAATGTTTTGATTTCGTCGTCGAGGCGATACGAATTTCGATAACGTTTTATTGTGCAGCCGTGTTATAATAATATTCAATAAACGCATGAGATTATTATTATTGTTATTGTTATTATTACAGTTGCTGTTGGTATATTTACAATATTCAACTTAATACCTACACACAATTCGTTGCGACCAATACATTTACTCGGAATTATAAGTAATATTATTACCTACGTGCGTCGGCTCGTATACACAATCCGTGCGATATATATATTTTTTTTTTGATAGACCATCTATAATACAGGTATTCTATTCATCGGGATAAAAGGGGCTTATAAATAAAATACAAGTATACATGATGTATAAAATGAAATTAACCGGAGAAGGTGTCCTCGGAAATCCTATAATGCAACAGTTGTATAATATTATTCATCTGGAGATGTTCAATTGTCGATAACATTGATTATATTGTTATTACTCCTACCCATAAGGTTTTCTTGTTTTCTTTTCTTTCTTACGCAAGTATTCGAAATATTTGGTTTAAATAGATTTTAATGGATATGTTAATTCATCTTGTTTTTATATCCGTAAAAACTTGAAACGTATTTCCCCGTTCTATTATATTAAACGCTGTACGCGCCGGACACAGTCGGGTATCTATCATGTGCGTGTATAAAAAAATAACATTACATAAATCATCATCGTCATCATCATCATCGTCATTGCCGTCGTTTGTAGTCGTCATCGTCATCGTCATAATATTCAAGTATATAAGTGCCATGTCCTTCTGCTCGACTGCTAACTATGTGCGTAGGTGGACTATGGACACGCATTATATGCCTGAAAGACAAACCTGAATAGTATCCGAGTTACATGCACTATATGTCGTATGTCAGTTGCGTGTCCTTACCACCACTTTTTTAACACGGCCATTTTGTTGACTTAGACACTAACGTTTTCTGAAAAATCAAACGAAGAAGGTCACAATATACCTGTATTGTATTCCATTCGGTTTACGTTTATTTTGCGCAGGACTAAACCAGATTTAAACAATTTGAACGATACAGGAACTTAATACAATGTAATGTTCATTCATATTATAATATTACATATTATATCGTAACCCTATTTTATACAGTCAACAATGTGAGTTGTATATAATATAATATAACTATAATATAGTTTGCTAGATTAATTTTATCCATAGTAAGATATTAGACTAAAACTTGTTTTGAGTTTCATATAGAAGAGGTATAACACACATATTCACTGTAAGCGCCGGCGGTGCCTTGAAAATGTCACAAAAGAAAAAAAAAACTGCATCGAAGTACAAAATATATTGTATATATCGGCCATAAGGATTTCGTCAAATGGTTTTCAAACAGTCACCGGGACGTGTTTAATACTATTTAATGCAGTGATAGGAACACAGCGCAATTATGATATTATTATTTCCCTATGGACACGAGTGATAATAATATTTTGAACGTTCCTCATCCACATTAAATATTTAATAAATCACGATTTCTTATTATTTGTTGACTTTAATTTTATTTCATTCTAAAAACACTGCGCGCACCAGTATCTTTTGGCACTTTTAGCGCTCCGCTGCCAATAAATTATGACATGCGTGTTAATCCGCCCAAACGACGTATATTTAAGGGATTATAATTTGCTCTTACATGTAAATATATTACACGCATATACGTATGTACACCTACGGACGGCGGCAGGTCTGTACACATTTTCCGGCTCGGATGGCGCACGGGTTAGACGACTATAGATATTATATTATATCGCGCGCCTTTCTGCGTTTGGAAACGGAACAGAAATGAACAAGTCAATCAGAATCTTAGTGGATTCGCGTAGGGTTTGTTAGAGCAAACACTACGAAAAATCGGTTAACGTTGCGCAACTTCGAGAATCTTAAATCTTTAAGGAAAAAAAAACCGTTTAGGTACCGCAACTATTCCTAAATCCGAATCTCTACACACCAATTAACTAATATTCCAGCCTTACATTATATTTCGTATTAATATGATAAATATGTAATAAATATGTAATAAATATGTAATAAATTGCAATTTGATTTTATTCATCCGTCTACGCATACAGTGTGCTCTCTTAGCGATGACTGTGTCGTGACCACGCTATAGTTACCTACATTATTTTATATTGATTGTTTTCCCTTACAATCGAATATTTTATACAAACGTTCAAATAGACGTATTGTATACTTATTGTACCCATATAATAGTTCGATGATATGTATTTTTAGTTACCATATATTCTGAATTCTGATCTTGCAATAATAACCGTTTTAGGCTGTTTGAGCCCGTTATCGATTCGTACACTTTGTAAATGATATTAGAAAAAATTTAAATCATAACTGCGAGCTGAGAATTTTGATCAATACCCGTGCGCTACCATATTATATTAAACATAAGTCACAACACTTATGGAAAACTTATACTAAATACGTGCGTTTGTGGTGTACAATTTTTTCAAGGTTTTTATTTTTTAGCCGCATTTAGTAGTCGTATTCTGTATACAATATTAGCATATTTAGCATATAAGCGAAACAACGGTCTGGACCAACTAGGCCATGGCCTACAGTCTAATGTCCGAAATGAGATTCTCACTGAAATTACATAAAAGTTATGTTGACATTTTATAATTTTATCGATTATACTATATAGTAGTATTAGAACTGCAAGGATCAAGTTATGTAAATATGTTCATTCGGTTGCGTATGACAACAAATCGTACGACGAAATATTTATTGTTTATTTGATTATTTACTCGTTTACTATATTATAGGAGAACAAATAAACACGAAATCGAGTGATTCGAATAATAAAATACCTAATATTTAAGTTATAGTTTTTACTTTTTACTAGATAGCGATAATGTTACTGCACGATATAAAGAATATAGAGAATGTTAGCTCTCGAATAAGACCTACGATTCACGAGTGACTTATTGTTTGAGGCTTGCTACGCCAATCTGCGGTGTTTGGTCGGAGTTGGTGTCCGTGCTCGTATCAGATGTTCGATTTTGTAGTCTATATATGGTAAATCTATGCCCGGTTATATCTATCAGAATGAGTAAAGTTCTTATCACCGTAAACCCGAAAGACATACTATCGTCCGACGGCGATCGCCACGGTACTTCATAAGGAATTGGTGATAAGTGATAACACTGATAATACATTTCAGCAAAGGTGTCTCCTGTTGCGGATGGTGTAAGTAACTGTTGTTTTATTCAGTACCCAGGCGCCACAAAAGACCTATGATAAGACAATTAAATAAATCGTGTAATAGTGTAATAATAGATATGCAAAATAGTACCACTTGAAAATGTGATGACTTTCATACCACTAAATATGAATGAAGCTGTGAGTACATACATATACTTGGTTCACATATATGCAATATA
The DNA here is from genome assembly GCA_025469195.1 of Chaitophorus viminalis. Taxonomy (NCBI): domain Eukaryota; kingdom Metazoa; phylum Arthropoda; class Insecta; order Hemiptera; family Aphididae; genus Chaitophorus; species Chaitophorus viminalis. The sequence goes on along the minus strand of JAIPRK010000775.1, from coordinate 12,919 downwards.
ATATAATATGTCATTTACAAAATCGAGAATTATACATACGTATAAAAGATATAAGCAATAAAAATGCTTTTATAGTTAAAAATGTCTGGTTTTTAGCAAATGCTCTTATAAATAACTAAAATCTAATGCATGTTTAAGTAATGGATCAATAGCATCGAAATATATATGATAATTACTAATGAACATAGGTGCATATTTATGATAACTATTAATAACTATTAAAACGAACATTTTATATTTGTTTCTATTGTATACTCCGCAAAAGGTAACACATTTTATTATCTTAACGTTAAAGTTTGAAATCTTTATCAAACTCCAATATTATAATATAATGATCATATTTCTGGTTGTATATCTATTTATATCACCACTGAAATATATATCCCTTGTACTTATTGCAGTGAAAAGGGATATGTATTTGCATATTGTGCTTTATTAATTTTTTTAAGTACCCAAACTAATTTATCAAATAAGACGTATATTATTACTACGATAATTTATTCTTAGATAACTAATCTTGCATAACTGCTCGTATAACACAAATTTTTTCTTGGATTAAGGTAAATTTTTAGAAAGTGACCGATAATTTTATCATATCCACCACTACACTCCAAAAAAACAGATTTATCTTCTGGATGGTTGAGCTTTCGATCTTATATGTGCAGTCGAAACGTCTAGTTCTGATTTTAAACGTACGAATTATAAAACACTAACTAACTCAATTCAATATGTATGCGTATTCTCTGTATCAGCTGAGGGTGTTAACGTTTAGCTCGATATACATTATAAACAACCCTATATAAATTATTCAGTTTTGACATATTCGTTAATTGGACAGGAAATTATAATTGTACGTTTTGCAATAAAGTGCGCTGACATAAAATTATTAGCAGTGTGTGTGCCCATCGTACACGTATGTCGTATAATATTATATAAATCAAATTTTTATTATTTACTATTTATTTAGATTCGTAGACATCAGAGTTTTCCGAGAACTCTACATTATTTCTGTATACACTATACATTGTATATACTATATATTGTATACTCGTATAAAATATAATATGTGTAAATTGATTTTTCATCTACAGTTTCAATGAAATATAATTTAACATTGTACAAACAAAATTGGTCACATTATTTGTTGTGTTTTTTGAATAAATCAACCGCGAATATTTTTAAAACAGTTTTGAATCTTGTGATTATTATTATTATTATTTTTGTAACAATAGTGCTGTTCATCTTAATCTTTAAATAATCAATCATCCGAGCAATATTTGATATTATTGGTATAATTAAGTGTCAAAATACTGCTGTGTATGCGGCGCGCGTTTTCTCACTCCTACCGCCAGTACCTATATAATGGCTTTTTAATAATTCGAACTCGTTACATCGTTATAATAGATAGTATGTACCGCGCCAACTTGGAACCAACAGATATACATTTTTAACGGGTATTCGTACAGTTCCGAATCTAATATTAATATACGAGACGCGTGAATGAACTACTCAATGAATGAATCTTTATTCTAAGAGTTACGTGTTTTACTTTATGTATTATAATATATATGTTTGTAAAATAGAGACGATTGATTTAAATGCTAAGCACTCTTAAAATCGGTGCACGTGCGTTAGCCAATAGGTATTGTAATATTTGTGTTCCGAGGAAAAATTTCTGACGCGCGTCACGCTTGACGCATACCCCCGCACACCGTAATATTATTCAGAACAAGCCAAATATTTGTCCTGTGACACAACACGTGCATATACCTACACGTACCTATATCTATACCTACCTACAAATTATAAATATAGATTAAAATAAAAACCAAAAAACCATCGACATCGGAAACTCAATTTATTGCAAAATAACCTTGTAAAGACTCAAAAACGACATTTTTCCACATCGATTTGTTGCGACCATAAACCGCGGTGTTGGTATTAGAAAATTGGAACGATCGAAAATATTTTTACGCTGGTCACATAAAATGTTTGTGAAAATTAATTTCCTCTACCGCGGTCATCCGTACATAGTAGGTAGTATAAGTGTTTTTTTTTTTCAAATGCCCAATGGCTTTGACTCTAGTGTCCAAGAATATATATCATATCTATAGAGCTCTTTGACGCGTAAACTTTAAGACAGCTAGAGTGAGTCTGAATTAAGAACAAAAAAAAGCGTAAGTAATAAATATTGATCACAGACGCAGAAACGAGACATTGTATTGTGAAGTCTGATTCATTTTTATAATTCGAAAAAGAAAAAAATCGTCTACACAAAGGCTATATATATATATATATATATATATATATTATATAATCATACAAAACTTTCTTAGCTTTGAATGCTTTGATCACAGACCAAAACCAAGGCAATACCGTAAGCTGTAGCAGATGTCGATCTTTTGTGCGCTAATAATAAGAACTTTTAGAAAAAAAATAATAAGAAATCCATCATACATGCAAGGTATATTATATATTATAAGGTCACTGTTCGCTGACGGACACACTCGACAGACTGCGCAGACTCTATTATACCATGATTATTATGATTATGCGTGCACTATGCGCACCGCTACACTTGCACGTGTGACCTAGCCACGTGGACAGAAAAAAGAAAAAAAAACGCGTTGAACTTATACACAAGCGGGTATTGTACAGCGAGATCAACGAGACGGTATATATTATTATTATACACGATTTTGTTATTCTACCGCCAGCAGTCGTGCGAGTGATGTGCAGCAGTTATTAATTTATTCATTTTTAAACAATAATCCTTATACGCAACAACAACAACGACGACGACGACGACGACGACGACGACGATGACGACGAAAACGACGACGACGATGACGACGAAAACGGTATAATAGCGTATTCGAACTCGCCAAACAAAGACAAGATGCTTATTCGAATGTTTATATTATTAGTTATGACAGGATGAATTGGTTTTCGTAGCGACGGCGGCGGTCGTTCAAAGCACGCACTTTAAGTATAATATACACACCCTCCAGTCTCGCCTCTCTTCCCATTGACCGCGAGCCGCGCATTGCACTATGTGTACGATGTACACAATATTATATAGGTACGTGAGTGTGCGTGTACATATTATGATATACGAAAGCGCATTTGTGTGTGCCTCCTCGCGCACGGTCCAAGTACACTTAAAAAAAAAAAAAAAAAAAATACTGAAAATAATAAATAAATAAAAATATGATTGATGTTTATTTATTATTATTATTATTATTATTATTTTATATTCTTCCTAATGTCTTTTGAGCCTAAATAATGTGCTCGGTTGTCATTTCAACGTTATTTATTAGCAGACGGCATCATAATGACCGGGAGAAGAAGAGAAGACGAATAATAATAATAATATTAAAAAATTATGAATTTTCTGATGTTTATCTTCGCACACCGCACGTCAACTGCACTGCAGTGGTGTATACGTGTAGGCGCCTTTACAATACAATGCGATATGTATAATATATACGAGATATGTGTCACAATCGGTCCCGCGCCGAGAGAAGAAAATAGCTCGTCATCGCTGCCTTACGCGCGCACCGATTGTATACACGTTTTTATGCGTACACGCGTTTTGTAAGTCCATTATGCTATTGTACCCGTATAATATGTGCTATATGCACAACACGCGCGAAACTTACATAATACACACTGCGCATAAACGGTTTTGATGTGACATTATTTTGACATATATTATACGCGTGACGGTTCACTGTGTGTATTGTGTTCTATAACACGTAAGTTGACTCTATATGGGTATATATATTTATATGGATTGAATATAGTTTAAGCTTTTTTTACCGAAAGATCGATGCTGAAAATTTTAGGTGTACATACATTTGAGTGAAAAATTCAAAACTTGGTAGTACTTACTTTTTTTTTTTTTTTGTTATTTAATTGATAATACGTTATGATTTATTACATGTTTATATGTGTATATATATTTTTTTTAATATAAGAAAAAAATATAAACTATTTTTATAGAAATTGAAACATACGTACGTATGCGTATTTAAAGTGTTATCATTTGAATATTCAGTTCAATACTGAAACAACTAAAAGTTATTCGAAAATTGAATAAACTACATAATTTTTCTATGTTTTTCATAGTGGTTTCAATTTAAGAACGAAAAAGATTTTTAGTTCAAAGTTATTGATCAGTGATTATTAATAAAGACCCCTGTTTTGTTTCAGAACAACAATAATGATTGCTTATCATGTCCAATTCAAAAATGTAAACAGTACATTAACATAATATTAGTAATGATAAAATCATTAAGTAAATGAGAATACCATAAATTGTATTCATATATCTAGTTTATTATAAATGTTTAACGGTTAATTAAAAATTCATTGGGTTTTCAAATCGCTCTCGTAAAAAAAAAAAAATACTATTTTGAGTTGTTGCAGTCTTGAACTGTATAGTTTATTAATATTTATATATAATTATAAATAATTGTATCATAGTACTCGAGGGGTTTCACGGAACGCCAGAAAAAGGTCTTAATAATAATTACTGTTATCGAGTTTCAACACGTCGTCGGTTTCGTCGTTCACACGGGCTCATATATAATATAATTTGGACTTTAACGAAAGTATCTATTTCAAATTACACCAAACAAAAGAAAATTCTTTATTCATTAAAAATTTCACTACGTCATCATTGTTGACGGACGGCTCCTAAATGAAGACATCGTTTTGGAAAACCGTGGACCGCACGGACGTCGAGAACTACGACCGCCACCGATCCAAGGGTATAAGCCGAGAATGCGGATGCGACGCATTCATAACTGAACAGATTTGTTTTCTTTTCTCGAACGCATTACAATATAACCTCGAACAAGTAATAAGTCAATATTATGTATAGTGCTATACTATACACAGTTTCGGGGCCAACAGCTAAACATCATCTACGTCGTTCAATACATTATAATGGTGAAATAAAGTTTTTCCTTGCAAATTATCATCACGTCCCATATCTATTAGGACACACTAGTATGTCTACAAGTAAATATATTACAGAACTGTGTTTCAATTAATTATATACCTCGCAGCCGTACGCTCGTCTAGTTAGGTCAATACATCTAATAAAATCCATGGTAGATCAGTTGTCGATATTCTTCTTTGTGTCTCATTTCGACTGCAACATTTGCCGGTTGAAAACAAATTTTTGTTTTGCCGTGAAGTAAAATATACCTACCTACTGGCTACTATAGGAAAACTATTTTCGTTTTTTAGCGCAATACTTGAAATCTGAGATCAGTCCCATGAAGTCAACACGATTAATGAAATTTAATATTTATTCAAAAGTATACTTGAACTTTGAATTTTTCCAAAATATGAACACGCAATTAATTTTCAAAATCTGAGTTACACTAAATCAGCTCATACGTTCCTGATGTTTAAAATGTATAGAAGACAGAAGTCCTATATTCCATATTGATTAGCTACACAAATCCAGGTCAAATACAGATTTAATTTTACAATTTATAATCAAATCAAAAGAAAAACTATTTTAAAGCATTTTATATACTCTCGTCTCTCATAGTTTACAACATTTTGATAAGAAATCAAGTATTTTCAAAATATTTAAATAAAATCTGTTTTTGTATATTAATCATTTGATTATTAAAATACTTACATAGTAAACTGTAGTAATAAGGGCACTGGAGTATTTTGAATAATTTCAAGTGAAGTATTTCATTAATTCATTTTATAATGACTTATGAACTTAATTCTGTTCTCTGTATGTGCTATGATTTTTTTGATATTGACATAACCACAAAAATCAGTATACTTTGTATACAATTCACTTGTTGTCAAATTAAAACATTAGTTAGTATTAATATGATAATACTATTTTCAAAACCATCCTAAACACAAAATTATTTAGTCTTAAAAAACTACCTACTTAGAAAATGAATTGATACTATATCAATTAGTAGTACAAGTTTGTACGATTGAAGAAAACTATATTTTAAAATCTCAAGACAATTCACGTCAACGCCATTTAAGCTATATGTAAACATTTTAAATGATAATGTTGACATGAACTCCATTATTTAGTATATTTAAGATTGAATTTAAGATCGAATGACCGAGTAGCTGATCAATGGTAGTCACTTAAACAAAATGAGTCCATACATATATATAAACACGCGAGCCTAAGAATATAATAAAGTTATTATTGTTCGTATTTTAAAGACTTTCTACATTAAATGAGCTGTTTAAAACCATATGAAACTATAATGCTGTAGTAATTTATTTTATCACCTAGATTTTGATCCGACATCGTAGACTATAATGTAACATATCTTGTATCAACACGTTACAGGTACTATTTTCATTATATGAAATACATTCACGTTTATTATATTATATATCTTTTTTTTTCTCAGTTTAACGCACATTGTTTAACGATGCACGCCGGTACATCATATTATTATTACTATACAGGTTATATACACCTCTTCTCTTCCAGTAACGTGAGGTTTAATTTATAATTGGCTAACTAACCTACGATCACGGTCATATAAAACGAACAGTTTTAATTCCCCGAAATATTTATACTCAAAATTTAACACCCGGCGGCGGCGGTGGCGGCGTCTCATTAACAACGTAAAATTATTATCGTCAGGTGCTATAAAATTACACCCCTTGACAAGTTATGACGTTTGGAATACAAGGAGGATTTATACAACGTACCGAACAAGCGTCGTATAAACAAGTATATATAATATGTACGTGTACGTTTAGAGTACCTATATAAATCAAGAGTATATTATATAATTATTTATTTATATTTATACACTATAATATACACGACTATACATAATCACATGTATATTTCGTTTATTAAATCACATAATATGAATTTATTTTATTTACTTTTTATAGATGTCACCGCAGTGGAAATGCCAACACGGGCATCAAGTTTCATTTGGCAACACAAGAGAAAGCCAATCCGTGTCGAATCCGCGGCCGCCATCGTTGCGTTTTTATTTAATTGGTAATAAACATTCTCTCGGGGACAACCCAAGCTGAACTGGCCCACCGAGTTTTTGAAGATATTATATTTACACACACTCACACACACACACACACACACACACACATACACAATATAATATAATAAATACGTATTATGTATATAGAAACGATATGCAGTTAGAATTATTATAATATGATATATACACGCGCGAGTTTGACAAAAGCAAGGGATGCGTGTTATTTCACCACAAGACCGATGATTTATGTGTCGGTCGCGATTGTGTTTATACGGAGACGATTTATTATTATTTACACATACAAACTAACGCCACCAGTGAAGTTGTTTGTTTCTTAATCTTTTCTTATGATGTTTTTCATTTTACAAATCGCGAATTAAAAAAAAATAGTAATAATAATAATAACAATACAGACAGTTACCCTTTTCCATTTAATAAGTACACAGAGTATAATAATATAATAATTACGCTATAATATAACCTCGTTAAAGCGATGAAAAGAGAAAAGATTGCTTTATAACTCACCCTTAAATATCTTGAAAATGAATGAATATAAGTATAGATATTACATGCATGAATAATCTTGAAGCTTGCGTCGACGCACTTCGTTACGGTGGTATAACAAAAAAGTCATAATAAACATGAAGATAACTTGTGATGGGCTCACAATAAGAATATTCATACAATGAGATTTTCCAGTTTTGACAAATATCCTAAATGTTTTAAATTAAAACAATATCATTAAATTATATTCATAATATTTAGTCTTAATACTTATAAAAATGGGAAAAAATAAACAATTTGTAATACTTTGGACTGTAATATACTATAATAATGTTATTTTTGGTATAATATTACTATAACAAACTGCTAATAACGTTAGAATTTTAATATTCTATCATTGTATCCTTAACAAGAAAAATCCAAAATCATTATTTAAGTTCGTATAATCAATTATACGAATAAATCTGTTAATTTTAAAAGTATGTATCCGACTTTTTTAAGTTGATGGCGTTTTATTATGTTTGAGTATCTATCTCATTTAATTATTTTACAATATAATAATGTTTACTTAAATACTTTTATTTTTCCACGTAAATGATTATAGTTTCTAATGCATCAATATACAAACTGTTATAAACACCATATTTAAAATGTCACACAGGTTTAATGCTTAGAGTGTAATAAGTCTTCATTGAATTTTAATTTTATCTCATGGGAACGAGTTTTTCGATTAATTTAGGACGCAATTATAAAACCATTTATTATCTATGTTAATTTAATAAAAATAAAACACATACTATACACACTTGTAATTGGTATCTATTAATAAAATACATTTCAAAGTATGATTGTGTAATAATTTTATTGTTTACGAACATAATTTAAAATAATTGACTTGTGTAATATTAGTGTTTAGAGTGACTTTGTGATTCAAAAGACAATGGCCGTTCAAAAATTAAAATCAGACTTATCACGAGAAGTGTTTTATGATGACTCTAAGGACATTTCGTAAGGTCACCCAAGTGCATTAAAATAATATTGTAATCAAAAAAGCAACTATACGCATTACATAACGCACAGTGGGATGGAATAATTAATTTGAAATAAATTGTTACCTACTAGACGCACGTCACGTTGTAGTTCACGTGTATAAAATAATCAAAATTATTTCTAACTGTACGATTAATGATAGTTTTAACGAATAATTTCCTAAAAATATGTTTCATTTTTGTTCAACGGGTATACATATTACAATATAATAAATATATACATATTATTATAAATATATATATAAACATTTTCTGAACAAATTGTATTATTCATGATGTTCAATGTCACAATTATAATCATTGTACGGTTACGGGCATATACTATGACTATATAACACCTCGAATGCGCCGTTATATGTATAATATATGTTTGCGTATAACACAGTTAAAAAATTACATATTCTACAAAAAGAAATCCTACAAGTTTTTCACGCAAAAGCAATTCTCAATTATTTAATTTTATTATTTCACATAAATAGCAAATCATCTTCGTAAATTGTGTATCTACTTCAGGTATAGAGCTGCAGCATACGGGAGGTGGCCAACAACCGAGAACACACACGATTCACTATTAATCATCATTGAGGAAAGCGTCTTTCCAGATATAACAAGAATTTGTTTTTGTACCATCTCGAGTTTAAAAAACCAAAATAGTAACGATAAACACAATTATATATATATATATATATATATATACGTTCACGTTATGTTTTTGTTCTCAATTAAAAGCAATGCGAATTAAAATCAATTTTGCTCTTCCGAGACGTACGGTTGAAAATGGTACTCCATCATTTTTAAAATACGAACTATAATGGTATTATTTCGAATCGTGATCCAAAATAAATGAAATATTGATAAAGTGGTTTTTTTTAAGATAAACGGAAAATATACTGCCGTCGAAAAAGAAGATTATAAAATCAATATATTTTTTGGTTGAAACGAGAAAACTCGGACGCGCGGTGTGGCTCAAACTCATATAGGTATACATATGTATAGACTGCATATTATGGTCAAGTATTGCAACTTTTCCGCGCGCAGCCCGAGGCCGGTCGCATCCCGTACGAGTGGAACGTCGTAAAAATGGAAGCATAGCAAATACTTCAGTTCTGCGAGGGAAAAGTGAAAAGGCAAAAAAATCCACTACGCGCCCTGTACTACTGCAGCAGTAGCGGATATGTGTGGGGTAAAAATGACACGGAATTCGTGATTCGCGGCTACAGCTCGTCGACTACCTATAATATACACTCGAGTGGTTCACAAAGCCTACCAGGTTTCGACGCACAGGGCTCGTATATAGTAATGATAATAACATAACAGGTAATGCTCCACTCTGCTACCGTTAGGAGGGACGGGGCGGGAGGGGTTTGACGCACTTGACGCCGCCGCCGGTGGGAAAAATAATACAACAGCTGAACATGATAAAAACCGCACGGCGGCGATGGCGGTGTGAAAAGTACGGCCCGAAAACCGTCGGAAGCCTGTATTATAATCCCAGTGCGATATGCGGTAACAATATACAATACAGGTATCTACATACGTATAAAATATAATATGTTTATAGGTATGTTTACGGGGGCCGCATGGTCGGCGATCGCACGCGCGATCGACAGCGTTTTATTATAATTATTACTATTATTGTTATTGTTAATATTATTATTATTATAACTGTTATTACTATTTCATTATTCGACAGTTTAATGATGACGTGGGCATACGTATATATTTTGTATAGTCTTGGGGGCTCGGGGGTGGCGACTAGAAGTGGAGGGAGTAGAGACACTGCAGGTTGAAATGATAATGAGAGAGAATAGAAAAAAACATCGAGAAAAAAAATATTTCATTTACCTGACGGACAATATATAACTCGTACAAATAAATGATGACTCGGCATCGATGCGGAGGGTCTTCACGTTAATTACCATAACCACCGCGACGGCTTTCCATATTGCCGTCACCTGAAGCACCCGCGAGTCATTAACAATAACAGTGGCCGCACATCATCGCTCTTGTCAGCGGCGGCATGTACTCATACAACACACACACACACACACACACACACACGCGCGCGCGCGCGCGCGATTGGTCGTTAATTAGACCGCTGTTACGCGACGACGACCACGTAAAACGTAACTCACCCGCGATTTATTCTAACGCGTGCTCGCGATGGCTACACGATGTCGAAAACCATCCGAAACTGCAGCATCGCGTTTATTGCGTTTATTTATTATTGAGAGTATACAGTCCATATCGGTTAGACCGCACCAACGTAATTATTAGGACTTGGCTCAGGGGAGCAGGATTGCAAGATATACATAAAAATGTCCAGTGCAACACCCGATTTTTGGTAACTATTCCGTCTCAACCGCTTCCACGCCGGTGTCGAGGTCGGTGTACATAATATTATAATAGATTTTATACAGGTGGATATTCACGTCAACAGGGGCACTGCGCCGATTTAATACTACATCAAGTGGAGCAACATATTAAATGATGGATATCCATGGACATATTGTTATATCAAGTTTAAAAAAAATCATGTAATATCAAATGATAGGTGGGTCCTGCATTTTAAATGTTACTTTACCGAAATGTCTATGGTTCGGTGCGCCACTACCTCAACCACAACTGAATGTACTTTGAAAACAGTTTTAGTCCATGGATATCTATAAACAAACGTCAATGGACTATGTGTAAATACTGACTGTTTTATGTGTATCCAGAAATTTAACGAAAATAATTTCATCACACGACATCGAGCGTAAAAGGTAAAACGTTACACAATATTTATATGTTTACCTATCAAATGTGTCATTTGTGTATATAGAGGCGATCAGCTATTTAACTACGTATATAACTCGACTTTCATCCGTCCATTCATTTATTATCTAAACATTCTAAACGGTATATGCTATATGTAATATATTACTTTTTCGTTTGATTTTTCTTTCGGATGGCCTAAGGCCTTATGGACTGCGTTATCCCCGTATGATTTATTTTCTAGTCACACGCCTATACGGAAAAGAACAAAGTAAATTATTTATAATTACAAATATGACTATATATGCGTGATGCGGCCATGTAAATTAATAATTACCCAAGTCTACACACGAAAAAAATGAAAAAAACTTAAAAGTAAGCTAGCCGCTTGCGTACACCGTGTGAATCAAATTTTTCCCAAACCTGGTCTTATTTACACCGCAATGATTTTAACATTATTATAAAGTAAACATTGTCGTCTGTGACATCGAATTAAATCAAAACACATATCTATCATGATAAATTATCAAACCCGCGAATAGTGTAAAAGTCAATATTATACACAATATACCTACGCACTACGCGTTGCGGTAATACAATGAAAACGGTTAACGCGTATTATTTACGAAAGAAAAACATAACACGTACCAATGCCATGTACAATAATACGAACCGATGTTTGGACTTATTGTTTTTGTAGTCGGGTGGCGATGACAGAATATAGTTCAGAGAGCGGGTGGAAAATATAAAGGTACGTTTTATAACCGTGTAGGTATGCGACGTACATGCACGCGGTACGTATACAGTTATGATAATTATAACAAGAGCGACCGGCAACGATTATATATTTTAGTATTGATGACATTCATTATGTCATTAATCATGGGAAACGATTGGAAACCGACTTATTGAATCCGAGGGAAAATTATTCAGTGTAACACATGCACTAATAATTACATACGACGTGTGTACATATACAGGAATACAGGACGCGTGTATACAATGATAATACACTCCGTACATACCGCATAATTATAGAGGTAATGTCGTTCTCGACTTTTTATCGTATCATTAGTATTCAATTATCCACCGGATAAAACACTATATCAAACTAATAATCAGATGCCGGTGTTTTCCACAGTTGAAACGATTTATTACACTTAAACTTGTGCTGCTGTGAAAATTACTACTAATTTATTAATTTTTTTTTTTTTTTCGAACGCGCACCATTACGTCTTATAATATACGTGGACCATTCCCGCGTTCTTTTAACGCTCGGCGTGCGCCAGAACCCAGGATTCGATGGTAGCCGATATTATGGCCCTCAGATTTCCCAATACAATATAAATACAATATTATGTACTATATACCCTATACCCGTAGATACTAGACATATAGATACTACGGTGGACATGCTATTGTTTCACTTGAGTATAAATAATAATATCAACATGATTTTGTTGTAAAATATATATACCACTATAATAATTTTGTCAAATAAGCTAATATTATATATAAAAGAAACATTTGTAAATATATAAAAGTATTATATAACATATCTAACGTAAGCATATTAATTTT